>JARJDS010031189.1:0-107417 GCA_030264155.1 Atheta pasadenae | reverse complement strand
TATTATATTTTACCTTGTTATTTCATTATTGACAAAAATATAACTAAAAACAAACAAAACAACACCTCACATGATGCGATATATTAATTATTAGGCAAGTTGTTTGTGCTTTAAAATTTTAAGTTTTACTAAGTGTTAGCGCGCAGTGCATTTATGGCGGCCGTGTGCGGGCGAGGTGTGACCAGCTGCGACGCTACAGCCAAAATCCAGGATGGGCGACCGCCATAAGAATACACAGGTCGTTGCTAAGGAAGAAATCAACAAGCCTCAGCAACCGCTAGGTTTCATATGTGTTAGTGTAGCAAAGTGGGAAATAAATTTAGTGTATGTTGGGTTGCGTTTACAACATTAATTTAAAATGCTTTTAAAAAATTTCAATTCAATTATTGACGTGTTAAACTAAAATATTAATAGTAAAAGCATTAAAAATTAATAAACATATTTTTTAATTAAACATTTAATTGGTTAACAAATAAATCATAATTTTTTAATTTAAAACAAATTTTTTTCTTAATTTTTAACATTATTTTTAAGTATAATTTAAAAATTAGAATAAGAAAAAAAATCAAAAAATTGACCAACTTTGGAGATGTTCTTCGACTTAAATTTGGTCATACGTTAAAGTGCATTTCTATAACTATAATTTAAAAAGTAGAACGTGAGAGTTGGATACCATGGTGAGGAGATACAAGCAATTTTCCATAACAAAATCTCAAAAAATCAAAAAATTGCTCTACTTTTAAGGCAAAAATTAAAATACTTTGGGGATGTTTTGTGTCTTAAATTTGGTCATACGTTGAAAAGCAACAGGGGCAGTCGGGACAGTAGTCCCGACTGCCCCTAGTGTAAATCCACCACTGACTGTTTGCTTGACTACTGGAATTAAAGTGTTTCTTGTTCATCAATAATAATAATGGGATTCATAATCACAGTTCCTTAATAGAATAATCATTAATGATGATAATATTTTCTCTATCTATTTACTAATTATTCACAGGATTACTAAGAAATGTATTTATTTTTTTACTTTCTGATTAGTTAAGTGGTTTAGGTGGTTAAAAGTTCAACATAGTTAATTTTGAAGCCTATATTATTATTAAAGGAATCATAGAAAAATGTTGGTTCAACATTATTATATTGCAGATGTCACTTATGTTATAAATAGTCACTAACATGTACAACAAAATCACGTCAAACTTAATTCGTTTTATTTTGTAGAATTTCCAAAAACTAGAACTACAGAAGGCGTACATATATTTATATGCTATATATTTTGCAAGAATTTATTCTATATCGATTTTATTACATGGTATTTAGTAATTTAGAAGTGCTTAAAAACACTATATAAGAATTTCCATCATGAATAAGGTCTAAAATTACAATTATTATAAAACGCAATCAAATTTGAACCGTTCCAAAATGTTCAAATTTACACTCCCTTCATTATATAAAAAGAAGAATTCCAAAATATTTGTAATCATCATATACTTTTAAAAATCCTTTAAGGTTTTGCCAAACCATTGCCACTCCCATTGGAATTTCCTTTTCCATTGCCATTATTGTTAGTATTGTTAGTGTTAGTACGACTGCTCTTCTTGTTCTTGGGAGACGTCATTGTATTTTTCTTGTTCTTGGAAGATGGCAAGACGTTGTCAATAGTCTTCTTGCTATTAAAGAATTTATCAATTTTCAAAGTCCTTGCTTTCGCAACAGTAAGGGGTTGGGGAGCACGTTTTTTCATTTGTAGTACGGGATTCAAGTTTTCATCAGCTGCATCTTCTGAAACTGGTCCGCTAGAAATATTCATTATGATATCAGTTTCTTGTTTCATTTTTGGAGGTTCAGGATCTTTCTTGGGGGCTTCTTTGACTGCAAAATCAACAGTGGCTTTCTGTACAACCTCTCCTGTCGCGACTCCAACTTTCAAGGCTTCCTTAGCGGTCTTGGCTACCTTTTCTCGGGGCAATACCGCGGCCGGTGCCGATCTCCTCTGAGCCCTGCCGCCTTTCCAATAATTTCGGATTTTAATTGTGAAATAGTCCCACAAGGAGCTTGCCCGAACAGGGGGGGTAGTCTCAGCGACTGGATGGATATTTGTCGCGCTGGATATGGGCGATGGGTCACAGGATGTGGGTCGCTGACGAGGATTACGCGCAGGTTTAGGTTTTTGTGGCAAGGAATCTTGATGATTGCGACCCATGGCTTGCGGACTTCAAATTTCGACTATTGCGCTCAGTTGCGGTTTCTCAATAATGTCAAAGGCATAGCCAACCTCTCTGATGCATATATGTCATATTTCATATATTTCACTGAAAATGCTCTCTTGATTTTTAGGTTCTTATGAAACAGTCATTGTTATTAAACATTAACTTGATAATCAAGAATTTGTCACTAAATAATCTTCCGAAGGTAATCTACCTATTAAAGATTGACTGACTTATGCACACAATTTACCTGTGATTCATCAAATCGATATTCACATGTGGCATGAGGTGCCGTTCAGCATAAAAAGTCCGCGAGTTGAAACAACACGCATAATCGTTCTACTGCTCGACCAGGAAAGTCAACAAGTTGAACAAGAAGTCCCAGTCTAATAAGAACTTTGCTGACGGACAAGTCTACATAGAGAGGGGCCGTATCCACTCACGTGTGACCAACACGCACTACGACTTCCAACTTCCAACTCTTTGGCTGCAGTTGCTCTTCCGCTGCTTGACCTTCTAGTTTAAAGTAATGCCGGAGTTCACGCACTTGTTGCTGGGGGTCTTGCCATTACTGAGCTATGGCGCCGGGCTCACTCAAGGCAGTCCACTGATTAAAGGAGAAGAAGTTCTGCTGGATTTTCAACCGGAAGAATACAAAACGTAAGTTTCATATTGTAAAGTATACTAAGTTTTTGTTTCATTTGTTTATTGAATTATGTTTTAGATATAACTTAAACATTTTAAACAATTCAATCACAACAATAATTGTCACTGCTTGTTCTGCTCCTATTGAATGGAACGTTTTTCAATCCACGGCTGATTCTTTTAATGCCACATCAATTTTATTGCACTCATCAGTTACAAACGAACGTGAAATGTATAAATTACCGCTTAAGAATAACCAGTCTGGATACACCATCAAACTTAAAATGAACCGTTTTGGATACGGATCCATTATTGCGACAGACATTGAAGAAAATCGACATAAACATAATGGAAAACTACTGATGAAATGGAAAAGCCAACGTGAATTAATACTTCGATGGTCTAAACATAAAACAACATTCCTTGAACCAAATTATTGCGTGGTACTAACAAATAGTCGACCACAAACAAATTTGTGTAACAGTTTAACGGAGGATGAGTATAAACATTTAAGTAATACTACAAGGAAACATTTGGTTGCGTCTTTTATTGAAAACTTTATATCATCCAAAGGTGGTTTGACACTTTTTCTAAATTCTTAATACTTTCACGTTTATATATGGACTATGTTTTGGTTTGTTTTAGATCAAATCGTTTATTGTACCAATACGAATCTTCTCAAACTAAATCTTGATCCGTTATTACAATCTTCGGTTAACAACTCGAGTGGTTTCAATAAAATCTATGCGTCTTTGTTTGTTTTTGATGAAGATACACGCCTTGCCCGACATATCGCTTCTAACGAAACTGTTTCTATAAAGCCTACGGTAGACCTAAAGGAAAACAAAATGACGTACATTAAACTTAACAATAACCCAGTCACGTTGTCGTTGAAGATTATGCAGAAATCTCTTACAAATCGTATGTTGGATTTGTACGTAGTGCCCTGCGACGTTCGTTTGCATCTAGAGGTGGATGTTTCATTAAATAGTAATCAGCTCGTTTCTCGTACGGACATTGTCGGTTTTGGAAAACTGAGTGTTCCAAATGTACATTTGAAGAAACCTTATTTGATTACAGTCACACCCGGAACATCAAATGTTACAACTGGATTACTTACTCTTCCTACATTAAAAAGTGTTCAGGTTAGTAAGAACGTACAACGTATTTCTATCTTGGGGGTAAATTTAATAATATTTTGTTGAAGGTGTTTGCAACGACTTCAGCTGAGTTTAATCCTTATCCCGAGATACCGCGAAGACCTGCTGTTAAAGAATACAAAACTTTGCGTACTTGTCGATCTGTGACAGTGGGGTGGATACCTCCAAAGGGTTTACGAAGTGCTAATTATTGTATGGTTGTTAAACAAGGCAAGGTGAATCATGGTGATTTTGTTGGCAATCAATGCAATTTGAATGCACAACTTAGACCCAGAAAAGTTGCTGCTAACGATGTTGCTAAAATGTGCAAGCAGATGAAACATACTGCAAGGTAATAATAATACAATATGAGTTTGTGCCGAACTTTTGAATATTATTTTGTTTGTTATTTTAGGATTAGTGTATTAACACAAAAGATTGACAAGCTTAAGCCGGGAAGATTTTATAATGTGCAAATCATGGTTCGTAAACCAAGAGGAAGAATGTTGTCCTATGAGGTTTTACAAGTCCGTACTAAGTCTAAATGTTAATAACAACAGACAAGTTTTTGTCAATGTTCTATATTTATTTAGAAACTGATACTTTTTTTATAGATGTTACTGTTTTTATTTCTATGATAATGTTTACGAAGTGTATTAAATTTTGTGAATAAACTGCTCTATTAATTTATATTTTTCTATTATTTGTTGTCTCATAAACATATTGCTAACTAAAGCATTACATATTTTAAATGAAACTGTGCACATCTCTACAGAAATAGTGATCTAAATTTGTTTACCAGAACATATGAACAACAAATAACAATAAACTCCAATAATTATTATCCATATTTACTGTTTTTATATCATGTGCCAACACTTGAACAACCCATGCTAAACATCTTTCTTTTCTAAACAATGACAACCATCGTCAGTAATAAAATTCCCGCCATTGTGGTAAACAACATTGATAATTAACCACATTATGTCATTATGCGTTTCATGCACCGCCAATCAATTTTTCAATTAGTCACACAGCGCTGTGTGTGGAACAGATGGCCACGGTTCCGTTTCGATTTTTTACATCATGGCGGCGATATCGGGTGTAATCAATTGATTGCCTACATTATCAAGTACGTCGTAACGAGTAATAAATTAAGAGCAAATGCCATGCGATTATTAGTTTGCAAAGCACCGAATTCTTTTAACGTTGTGCCATCAATCAAGCGAATAGAATAATCAGACGTGATGATTACCAGCAAAAATGTAGTTTTGGTAAAATGTTTTCTTATTATTATTGTTAATATATTCCATTTTATTTGATATTTATTGGAATGTTTTGGTTATTGGTTAGAATACAACAATCGAAGCTTATCTGCCTGAGGACATTACCTACCTCACAAGTGAAGAACGCACAATTTTTCTAATTGTGTTTTGTTTTTTACTGATCATTTCTTTCGGAGGAAATGTCACAGCTATTGTTGTGACAACGCAGAGGAATCATCGATTTATTCATAAAGTTTGTATCATTTCTTTGTCTTTAAGTGATTTAATCATGACTGCTTCTTATTGCACAAACAATATGGAAACATTTTCACATCCTATGATAAACTGGGTATGTTTATTGGTTAATTATTAATTTATTTAGTCTTTTCAATTTTTAATTATTTTAGACACTTGGTGAATTCTTTTGTTCTTTTATACCAATGGCACAAATATTTGGCTTGGTGGTAAATTTGGCGTCCATGGTTGTAATTTCTATGGATCGTTATTTAAATGTTGTTAAAATATTAGCGTATCGATGGAATCCTGAACCATCTCGTTGCTTGCTTGGTTTTGCTATCATCTGGTTAATATGTTTAGGTAAGTTACTGTCTTTGTTTCTTAAAATGATCTAACCTACTAATTTTATTTAAATCTCAGGAATTTCCTACCCAATTTATCCAATGTTTCAAATCAAATACGTCATAGTTTTCCATGGTCAAAGCGCAAGTGCCCACTTGACCTATCCGTTCTGCTTCACAGATGTCAAAGATGATTTGAAAACTTACTACACCGTTATTGCAGCTTTAGTGTTTTCTACACTTTGGGGTTGTTTAATATTTTTAAACTGCAGTATTGCACATCTTGTCTGGTCGCATCGGAAACCAGTAGTTGGTGGGCCAGTTCCAGTGGAACCTTCGGTATACAGCATAGAGACTTCATCAACCCAACTTACTTCTTCGACAGGACATCCTATAGGTTACGGTAGTACATCTAAGAAAATACGAATTGATCCTCGCGAACGTAGTCCTAACGTAGCAAGACGGTTACGTACGTTCAAAATTATCGTGTTCTTAATGATGGTTTTTACTGTATGTCGTCTACCGTTTTGGATTTTTAATATCATCAAGCTGAGCTTTACGCAGAACAAAACACATCATTGGATTATGATGTACTCGTTTAATGCGTTAGCGTTGTTAAATTGTGCGCTTAATCCGTTTTTGTATACTTTCCTTCAACCTACGTTAAGGGTGTTGTGCAGACTGGGCCATGTTGTGGAGGATTTTATCAGGAAGCTTTGCACTGCAACCGAGTTTGAAGAATTTGGGAAGGAGAATCCATTTTGTCCAGAGATCAAACAAATGAGATAGATTGGTATTGTTAAAGGCAAATCAAAGAAAACAATGACCTTTCTGACCCGTTAACATGATTTTGTAGTATTCCTGAAAAAAAAGAAATCGATAAAAGCCTTTTTGTGGCA
This sequence comes from Atheta pasadenae, assembly GCA_030264155.1. NCBI lineage: Eukaryota > Metazoa > Arthropoda > Insecta > Coleoptera > Staphylinidae > Atheta > Atheta pasadenae. The sequence goes on along the minus strand of JARJDS010031189.1, from coordinate 100,687 downwards.
TATGTTAATAAATAAAACAACGAGTTCATTTTGAAAATGTTTTTATTATTTTTCATCCTTTTTTTCGACCAAGAAGCTTCCAACATCATGTTTTTTTTTCATTTTCTTTAAAAACTAAGCCCTACTTATTTATTTCTTAATTTTTAATTCAATTCTGCATTTATCCAAGTTCAAATTTGTTCATTTTACATTTCTTTATTTTTTACACCGATAATTTCGAATCGTTGTTTGCAAACTTGTGAATGCAAACAATGTACATCCTTCCTGCCTTCCTGCTTCCTGCCAGCGTGTCTGACTCTATAAACTGTCATTTTATTCTTAAATTTTATTAAACATTACTAACAATATACAATTGTTTTTGTTTACGATCTTCCATCCTATCGCATTTGTTCGGTTGAAAGTTCAAAATTAAAACGAAAAACATTTATTACACCACTATCGTCAATGACTTGTAACCTGTCGTTTGTAATTCTGTCAATTATCCTTCATTATCTTCAGTTTCTTTGTATTTTTGTATTTTATTTATTTGTAGATGCGATTAGATATTGTTTTGTTTACCCTGTTTCATATATCGTTTTGTCGTTATTTGTTACAACTCAAACTAACTCAACAAAAATCATAAAATACATAACCAAACAATGTTTGTTTGTTTTCAAATGCTCAAATCCGTGATTTTCCGTTGAAATTTTGTCAAATTTACTAATGTTGCTGTATTAATTTTATACGATTTGCGCTTAATTTAAATATCATTTAGATTTCATTATTTCATTATTTACTCAAGATTTATACAAGTATGATCATGATTGCACCATCAATATCAATTTAACGCTAGTTGCCTATTCATATCAATATAATCGTCAATAATATTTACAATTTCGTGTCTAATGGCCGTCTAATTTACAATTCTCATGATTATTTTAATTCACATATCTTCACTTTAAAATTATTAATGCCAATTTTGTCTGTATGCCTTTGTCATCATTTTTTTCAAATTTTTCTTTAGATTACTGTTCATGTAACACTAATTAATTTTTAATTTAATTATTATCAAAGTCATCTAATTACACAATTATTACTTTCGGTTTATACAGATTCCTTTCTCTAAACTTGTTGCCGCAATGTACAATCGTCAAATTTCGATTCGACCAAATTTCTTAGCAATCGTTCGTAAATTTATCGATAATTATAATTTTAATTAATAATTAATGCCAGGGTTGCGTTCCTCAATTTTTTCAAATGTTTCAAATTTTGTTTGAAGAAAAAATGTACATACTCTCACATTCATTACTTACTTACACAACGCGTCATTGCTAAAATCCCCTAAAAACAAAAAGGATAACAAAAAAACAAAAACAAAAAAAAATCAATCAAAAGTGCATTTAATTTAAATAATATGTGATTAAAAATCTGCATTTACATAAATTATACAAATAAGAGGAACTTTAAAATCTTGCATCATCAAAATAATATTTAATAAAAAAAATCATAATAATAAACAACTAACGCTCTTATTACATACACTAAACAAATTTAAATAACGCGAAACAACCAAAGCTGTCCCGCCTCCCATCAACTCAAACTTCGACCTATCAACTAATAATACTTCATTTAGGAATGTCCGTTTGCACGTCACCTGCGTTAATTAACCAGCACCACTAAATTAATAATCTCGAACTAATCCTTATTTACATGCGCCGCGCGCAACAGAAAACGAAAAACGTTTTAACTTAAAGGAACTCAAAGCCGACTTTTGCTAGGTGTACAAAAAAATTTATATTCGTGTGTATGTGTGCGTAAATTTACCGAAAAAATTTGAAAAGAAATGAACGCAAAATTTCATTCCTCAATCGCCCAGTCTTCATTCACACGCCTACAAATCTCCCGCCAAAAATATACAATCATGTCGCCTTCCATTGCCGCCACACACAAACTCAGAGAGCATTTATTCATAAGTGTATAATCATTAATCATAATTAACTAATTATTAACTGTGCACAGTAACTATTATCACATGATTGTTTATATTACTTACTATCCTTATCTATACTTTGTTTTTTTTTGCGTTTTTGTTCTGTGTATTTAAGTAATATGCCTAAGTAAATTCTATACAATTCTAATCTTTATCATTTTTGTTTATTAATCTCCATTTTAATTCTTTAATATTCTTTTAAATTTTTATATATTACTATATCTCATTTATTCCTCTGTCTGTCACTTCGTTTCCCTCTTTTAACTTACTTCAAATAAGGTTAGCGTGTTGTGTGAATTTTCACCTCTGGAAGATTATATTTCTATTCAATAATCAATAAAGTTTCTATTAATTTATACCCTGCTTGTATTGTATTGTTATTTCTGCTGAAAGAACCAAAACAAGAACCGAACTGTTAATTCTTCGAATGATCGTTGCTTCGTACAGACTCAAGCAAACGCAACGTTTTTTCGAATTATTTTTTGTTTTTTCAAAATGGCGGCTATGTAGAAATTTGTACGATACTCGTTTGTGTCTTTCAAATATTCCGCTACTCGCTTAGTTTGTGATTTGTTTGCGCTGACATATCATCATTATAATATCGTTTAAATATTTTCCGTATACAACAATTTCTATTCAATGATTAGTTTTGCATTAATTTTTACATCGTGTGTGTGTGAGTGATACGCCCTTTTTAGACTAAATTTTATTTGTATACAAACACTTACTATACAATTTTCAGTTTACAGTTATCGTAAACGTTTTTCATTTATTTTTTGTTTGTTTGTTTGTTTAGTGTTGATTTAACTTGACATATACGCTCTGAAAAACGAAACCTTGTAATAAAAAATAGTGAAAACTGTCGGTTGAAATCAAAGTGTCGGTTTCAGTTCAGTCTATTATTGTTGAATGCGCAACCCGTTCGGTTGCAGTTTACTAACTATTTCATCTAGTCCGGTTTGTTACTGGTTTGCGTTTGTAAACGAGTAAAAAAAACCTCATGCTTATTGACCTGCTTGCTTGGAAAAACATCCGTAGAAAAATATATAGAAACCGCCGGCCTATTGTAGTTTTGTAATAAGTAAATCTGTTTGAAGTAGTTTGTAATATCGCAGTTTGGTTTATTGTTTAATTGTGGCTATTGTGATTCGTTAAAATACGTATAAAAACATCTCTGTCACGCTAAAAATAGAATGCGTATTTTTTCGTGTGTGGACGAGCCGCCCGGGAGGCACCGGGGGCGGCGCTCGCCTGCGTTAATATTTAATAGTCATTAAATAGTTTTCGGCTTGTTGCATCAGTTGCCCTTCGCGTTCGCTAAGTAACAATAAAGTATAAGAGTATCTAGCAGTTGTACAGTAAGTTATAGTTTGATATAATAATAGTAGTCAATTGTTATGTAGTAAAATGTAACCAGGAACTATTGTAGTAGTGTATTTTTGTTTGTTGTTTGCACTCTGCTTATTTTTGTGAATTCGTTTTGCAGACCAAAAAAATGATTGGTTTCGTCAGTTTGCACTCGCCCGTCTCGTCGCGGACGATTGGCATGAGTTCGCTCGAGTAGTCGAGTCAGTCTTTTGGTGAGATTTCCATTATGCTTCTTTAAAATCATGAAAGAAACTTTACTCAAGTGACCGTACGTTTAAGTTAAGTTAATTTAAGAAGGAAGCACTGTTTAAAGTTTAACAAAACTATAAATACTAATATTGCCCCTAATGTTTCGCATTTCATGTCTTCCTGCGTCGCCGCTTTTTGGATTTAAATTTGCACACACCCCAAAGTTTGTACCCGCTGTACAAGCCATTTCTACGATTTGGACGAATTTACACTCTCCCACCCGTGTGTCTTCAGCACATCACTCAAATTAGTTGCGATTTGTTTGGATTTTAATGATAATAACCTAACGAGGTTCGACCTCAATCCTGTCCGTTTTGTTGGACGAGTTCACGGCGATCTTCGCGCGATAATCCTGGTGGTAGAAACATGTCTAGGGGTTCTTCCTTCAGACGTTCGTTTCGGTTGCAGTCCTCGAGATCGTTGCCGTTACTACCACTGCCGCCGCCGCGTTCACTGCGATCGCTGTGTGCGCCGCTCATGTAGTGATCGCGGTTTTTCTCGCTTTGGGGTAGAAGGTGGATCATGCTCACTGGAATGGGAAAACCTCCAGCCGCGGCTGCAAAGTCGGGGTAGAAGTTCGGCGCGAATGGGTTAAACATAGGGTGTTGACTTCCAACAGGAGCGTGGTCGGCAGAGGACGGTCTCCGTTCTTCAGGATCGTTTTTAACGTTGTTGTTGTTGTTAGATCCATTACCGCCTGCTGATGCTGAAAGGTTCATCAGATCCATACCCCCGGGACCCCCAATGCAATCCTTACGAAGCTGCTCCAGTTTTAGCGATTTGCCATATTTACCACGTACGTACATCAATAATGAGTTGTAGGGAATGCCAAATATTCTTGACGCTTGTGATGTGGTCATCTTTTTGTTCCATACGTGCTGCAATGCTTCGGTTAGTTCGGCGTTTGTCCAGGATCGAGGTGGTCCACCTCGAGGCGCTGAATGTTGTCCTTTCGGTCGGCCCACTACAGACAATATTGTTAGTCACTTCATGTTTCTGATTATTAAAAATTCAAAACTTACTCTTCTTTTTGGTAAACATATGCGTGTCAGGAGTAGTGCGTGGATCTGCGAGCTCTAGCAAAGGATTACGACACCCATCCAAACCGGGAGGGAACAATAGAGGCGAGTCAAGTCCAAAAACTATAATTTTTTAATAATTAGAACATTTGTAACCTTAGAAAATTAAATAAAACTTACATTTGCTATGAGGTGGGGTCATGGTCAACGCCGATACTGATGGCATTGGCGGGAAATGCAGCGGAGAGTGTCCGTCCATCTCATGCTTCATATTCAGCATGCTGGGCGGCAGTAGCGGTGGTGAAGGTGGAAACTCCTTGTGATGATGCATTGAAAGATCCAATTCGGGACTACCACTTGGATCAGGTGTTAATACCAGCTTGGCTCGTTCCTCTTCCTGTTGTTGATGGTGTTGCTGGAGTGGTAACAGACTCTGTTGGATAAACTGTCCTTGAAAGGTCATCTTGCTCTTCTTTTCTTCAGCAAGTAATCTATGGTTTTCTTTATCTTTATCCTTTCCACTGAACGAAAGCGGTGTTGAATCTTTGCCAGAATCTAACTTGGGCCGTTTTAACGACAAATTTTCTACATGGGTCTGTGGTGGCGGGGCATGTGTGGAACGTTCAGGTGAAGCGGTAGTCTTCCCGCAGGTGGTGAGGTCCTGTGGTGCCATCAGTTCACCCGAACGGCGACGTGGTCGTGCTTGTTTGCGACGAGGTAAAGGTGATTCAGCGCGCTCCTGCAATGCACCCAACATCCAACCGGCAGCTGCAGTTTCGTGTGATGGCGTTGCACCAAAATCAGTTGGTGAGCCACTTGCACTACGTTCTTCATCAACATCGCGTGGAGGTGGCGACGCTGAAACATTAGTCACATCTTCCTGGTTAACAAGTCCACGGACCTGCAGACTCTCGGCTGCTTTGATCAAACTCTGTAGTTGCTCCTGCACCACTGAGATCTCTCCTTTATACATAAAATCAACGATGGCTTGCACCTCCCAACCGCTGAAGTCCTTCAATACAATCACTGGATGTTTGCATGGGTTCTCCGCAAAGATACGTTGGAAGAAGGGTGAGCAAGCTGACAACACCACTTTATGTGCCCGCACCGAACTCTCGGCGCACACCAGCGTCACATCCACCAACGTCTCGGCCTGCAACAACGCATCAAACGCTGACAAGATATGCGACTGATGGTTATTCCATCGCAGGGAGTAATGCGACTGCGACATGATGACGCGATTCTGCTAACTCTCTGGGTAAATGATCTGTTCAGCTCCGGGAACACTCGAGATCGCGCAATAACTTATGATTGTCTACATGTAGGGTTTGGCATTCTAACGCGTCTTCAATTTCAATGTCAATTTCCAGAATCTGTAAGGAAACACAACCAAAATTAGAAACTACATAGTGATTTCAATGCTGGCAAACTAAACAAATTCACAAAGTTACTTTCTACACGTGTACATGTACTAAAAATAATACTTCTAGATTTAAATAATTAATATCTGAAACGTTTAAAAAGTTATTCGTCTTTAAAACTTTGTTGTGTTGTGCTTCTTATGTTCCTCGTTTGCGGCATGAATAATTACCGACGCTCCACGTAGATGCACAACATTCATCGACTCTTTTCGTAACAAATGCGTAAAATGTGTGATTACATTCAGATCGTAGGTGGAATAATTAAAGTTGTTCATTACCATACGAGTATGTAACATTAAAACTAGCTGACGGTCTATACCTATTATTATTATTGAAGAGTATTTAGTTGATGTTTCGTGATGTAGAATTAACATCTTATAATTATATATTACACGCCCCAATTTTAACATGTCGGACAGAGTAAGTTATCAATACTCCTTTGCATATTTATATTGCCTTCGCATTAAAACCATTCTCATTTTTTATTCACTTCTATTGTATTGACTTTATTTTAACCGCTTCAATCACAATATAAATTTCTATACAGAAATATTTTTCTTTTTTCGAAATAACCAATTACTTAATTTTAATTTACAATTAAAATTACCGCAGATTTTTCTCAAAACCTTTGCAAAACTAATTTTGTAAGAAAATATTATTTTTATTTATAGGTTACAAAAATATTGTTAGTTCTTTTTTCGTAGTTTAAACCAAATATTGAAATTGGAAGCAAACAAAAAACTTAATCGCCATCTAAAGCTTTGACTTTGATGTATATTGTCACCAAATATTATCACTTTGCACCCAGATAATTCCTCAAAGACATAGTTTACTCCTGATGTGTTTGTTTATAAACTTAGTAAAGGATTTTGTGCAAAACAATTCGCAAATTTCAGGGTTATTCGCTTTAAAGATTAATCTTAACTTAAACTGCGATGAACTTTGTTAGCAAAAATAATTACTAAAACTTTCACCACACAATTTGTGTAGTTGTTTTTTACGTACATTTATTGTTTTTGTTTAATATTTTTATTTAATATAAATCGAAGTGTTTTCATAACAAAACATCACATGAATACAAGACTAAGTAGTTTGTGATTTAAGTAACACGCACGATTTGGGAAAGTTCGCATAATGGGTATGTCAAAGCGTCGCCAACCCCCCATGGTGTAAAAGACGCCCGGTGATTTTACAGCCCCGTGTACTACTCTACTACCTATGTGTGGGTGTCATTCGGTTTTTCCAATGCGGGGTAGACACCGTATCGGCACCTTCGCTGTTTAATGACGAGACGTGCGTCTCGGTGGCGTCGTAAACGTAAACGCGTAGGTAGCCCGGTCCCGTCGGTGGCGATTTACATATTTTCCGATTTCTCGAAAAATAGACGTCCCCATAACACGATAGCAATGACACGGCGCCGAAATGTGAGTGCAAGTACGTATACGTTGCATGTATGACTCGTATTCGGCGCATACCTGCTTTTATGGGGGGTGGAGCGCGTTAACATCACCGAGATCGCCGCCGCCACAAACGTAATACCGTTAATTTTTATTTTATTTCCCACAATTATTCGTTATTGTTATTAAATTATTTTAAAGTTTAAGTTTCAGATTTTGGTTTTTAACAAATTTAGTGAAATTTTAAAGTTTTAAAAATTAAATATAAACATGCATGACTTTAAGTTTCCGTTTAGTTTACTTATGTTTATGATTTATTTTTATTTATTTAATTAAAAATTTACAGTTTAAATTTTTATTGAGTTTAAAATCAAACCAAAAATCTTTAACTTTTATTTAAAATTTAGTTTTGTTTAAATTATTATTTAATATTTAATTATCTAAGTATTTAAAAATTTAACTTTGTTATCATAAAGTTCAGTAACAGGACAATATAAAGTTTAATTAATTTTGAAAATAAAAAAAGCCAAAAACTTTAAAACTCACCCTTAATAAACAAACACAGTATTTGACTAGTATAACATCGTTTAACACATAACACAATTTTATCTCACTTTTAAACTCGTAACTAAGAAGTATCCAAGCACAAGCATTCAATGTTGTTTTCTCAACGATGTTTCCTACACGAGCGGACTGACTAGAATGATCTTGGCATGTCCTCGCGACGCCAATTTATTACCATCATCGCATAGGTTGACCGGGGGTGTTTCACACAAGTAAGTACGTGCGTGAAGCATGAAGGTAGCACACGGATGGACATGGGGTATTCCCGGTCGCGCATGCACGCTTGTTTCTATTCGATCTTTCACGGAGACACACAGGTAGATGAGGTAGCCGAAGACGGCGACGCAGCCGCGGCAGGGGTGGCTGCGACGTGCGCGTTAACTTAAACACGTTCGGCGTGGATTCCCACGTAGCAAGTGCACAATATACAATGCACAATGCACGCAAGTACGCAAGTGAACATATTTCGAATCATACCGTATACGGAATAATGAGGCGCAATAAAACAAACATGTTGGTAAAGCAACCGGCGGCGTGAGGGGTGGTAGCGTGCGGTGTACCTGCAGCGCAAAACGTGACTACCTCGCCGTTAGCGGTACACATGTGAGGACAGTGACAATATAACTACAGAATATATAATTTCAAGGCAATTCAGAAGATTCACGAAAATTCTACAGAAAGTTTTAAAGAACGGCATAACATAACTTAACATGGAAGCTAGTTTTATCTGAATATTATTTATAAGACTATAAGTTTCTATTGGTTTGAGTAGATTATTGAAGTTTAAAACTGTTTATATTTGTACCGCAGAAAAACCGCACTAAATAAAGCTGAGATGAAATTAACACCGTTTACACTACTTCGTTCGCAATGTGAGAGCTTTGTTGACGCAAAGAAGAAACTTGCACTGTTGAAGTTGAAATTTCAGGTACCCACTCGGCGAACACACAAAGCTGAAGTTGTAATTACCCAATTTTGAAATCTTGTAAAATCTTAATCCTATTAGGCTGTTACTAAACCCGTAATCTCTTTTGAGCGACGTTTAAAACGTCCAAACTTATTTTTTAAAACATTGCCTGTCGATGGTCAGTCTGTCATCGGTAAGAAAATATTGTTTTCCAAAAATGTTGGTCAAATGTTTTGATATCTTTTACTAGCTTTATGAAAAATATACAAGTTGATATTTTTGTGTTCGCGTGCGTGTTTTGAACGCAAAGCCACATGTTTCCACACGTTTTCCCACCGAATTTTGAAAAAGCGCGCTCAACGGTTACATTCGCATTCGCTGACACTTACGAATCGCATGCATGAATTAACAAAAATTAAATTGAAATCTTAATTTTAAATCAAATAAATGAAATTTAACGTTGATTTACAGTATTGCGCTCAAAGTCCTATCAAACAACAGCAAGCGGAAAACATATCCGGTGAGAAAAGTTGTGGAAAACAGTAACAACTTGTGTGATTCCGACGGTGTTGTTAGTGTTGCTGTAAACGTTTGGATAATAAATCGCAGACTTACATTTAAAACAGACGGTGAACGACGAGATAGAAAAATTTCCTTTTGATAGCGTTGCACAATTTGGGTAGCACACTTTTTAGAATGTTAACTTCAAACTCAACTCAATTTGGTTTAAGCACTCCTGGCGGGAAGCGAAAAGTCGAAACTTCAATTTAACGTGCGCACACGTGCGACTCGCGTCGTTGTTTTGCCGAAAAGCAATTTTGAAAGTCGCCAGCGATGCTTGTTCCTTAACTCATATGGCGAACGGCATGTCGCTCACCTGGTCACCACAACGCGATGACGTGTGCTATCCGACCACGACAAGGACGGCGGCGGATGGCATCATCGACGGCGTGCGCCGGCGGCATCTGGCGCGCGGGCCAGCGAAAGAAGCAAGACACTTCGCGCGCGGGATGCACTGGGGACGGCGCGGCACGTGCGATCGTGCCGGAGAGCGGTGTGCGAGTGTCAGTGGCGGCGGCGTCGTGTTCGGCTCGTGAGCGCTGCTGCTGGTCTTGAGGCGGCGGCGTGCGGAGTCCGACTGGCCCGCAGTCGCGTCGCGCCGCCGTTCACTGCTCGGGCGGTGCGGGTGTGCGCGTGTGTATGTGGGGGCGCATTCAAAAATGAGCCTTTGGTCGGGCCGGCGTGCACACGCGGATATATCTCCCCACGCCGTTAATGAATCCGATTAGACAAAGCCGGCGATGGCCGTGCGCGCGCGAGAGAGAGCGGGCCGATGCATGTGCGCGCGCCCGCCGCCGCTTCTTGTTTCTACCCCCTTCGCCGTGTGCAGTCGTTAGTTAGGCGTTTCGCGAGCGCACGTACGACGCGCGACTTGCGACGAGGACGCGAGATGGGTGTAGAAATTAAGGGGGCGGCCTACATGAGTGCGCCGCGGCTAGCATCTCGTCCGGCGCGAAAGAAAGCGCAAGAATGCTTCCCCACCCGCCACCCCGCCTCGGCGACAACGCATTTGTTTACCTTCACCTATCTTCATTTTTCACTATTCCGCAAACTTTGGTTTTATCCGATTAGAAATTTATGGAATGAAATTTTTAAAAATCTCCACCAACTCTGGTCAAGTTATAACACTAAACTTGTAGTCTCACATTTTTATTAGAAAACTTTCAATAACATTGTAAAGAAAGTGTCGTCACCTCTTTATGATCTGCAACTGGTTGCTGGCACGCTTGCAAGCGTCGCGACGCATCGAGCACATGTGCCGAGAATATGAGTATGCGAAGAATGTGGAGGCGCCAGGCGCACACGCAAAAAGCATGTGCGCGTCTTTTCAATCTGTAAACCACCCCTAGCATCTTACGAACTTCTTGTCAACACACAAAGCACCAATAAATTTCTTAAACTTTAAAATAAATACGAATTATTAGGTATGATATTATAAGTATAAAGTTTAATTCAAAAAAGTTTGCCCTGCATTAAATAATTATTGTTTGTTCGAAAAAAATCTTGAAATAAATTAAAATTTGCAATGTCGATTTGATATTTAAATGACAGTCTGCTTGGCGCGTCAGCGGTTGCGTGGCGATGCCTTGATCTTTCCACTCGCGACCGTGCGTCGTCGACCGCCGCGCGCCACCCCCCGTTCCGCCGCGTTCCGTTCGCTTTGTTTGTGCATACATTTTCGACGATTGTTTGATATTAACTCGCAACGGCTTGCCTCCGCATGTAGCCGCATGCATGCATCGCATTCGAACCTTACGAAGCCCGTCGCCCTCTGCCGCCACCGCTCGCGATAGTAAATACTAATGGTAATAAGTTATACACGTACATGGCCGCAAGCTTATGTATGATATGTAAATGCTGAGTATACGTACACTAATCATGCGACCATTAATAACGACGACGATCGGCGACGACGGCAACGTCGGGTACCTTCCACCGTCTCCCCTGCGCGCCTTCACACACGTGTATCGTGATTGTCGTGAAAAAGCTAAGTAAGTCGCGTCCGCATCCACATTTCGGCAAGACCCCTGTCACGTAACGATAAAACAAAATCGTAACGATTTGCCTACGCCGCCTCCACGCCGTAGTTACATCTACGGACACAACCTTAAACACAGCAGCCGCTGAGATTGTAGATTGCAATCCGGACAATTTCAAAACCGTGACGCTAAATCTCCGAGACGCGTGCTGATATTTGCACCACGTTACAGCTTGTTTGCTTGTTACGCGCGCAGTTTGAATCGATTCTCGGCGACTTTTTTTCATGCTTCTCATCGAGGCTGCCTTTTTTCCCCAGCTCGAGGATTTCTAATTTTCTAATCGAAGCGTGTAGACATGTAGGCACGAAATCATGTTGAAGCGTGGAGAAAAACGCGCGGCGCGACACTTGCGCGCCGCGCAAAGAATGAGAAAACTTTTAGTGCGCAACGCCGAAACTCTGCAAGGCAAAAACTCCAGAGTTGGCAAATCGGCAAAACAACAGCAATTAGAAATTTTGAATTTACAGCACACAGGCGGTACAGGCACTAACTCATCTTACTGTTTTCAGAACACTGCCATGTCCACTATTCGACTTGCTTGTAAATATTTTGGATATTGTCACAAACAAACTTCAACCAGATAAAACCTACCTTTATGTAATAACTGGAAGTTTGGGTTTAATGTTTTTTTAAGAAAAATTTGGAAATATGATAGTCAATAAATTGGGTTATTGAACTAGCAACAGTATCAAGTCAATAACGATTATTTAAAATGTTGAAAGTTTTATATACCCGAAACAAAAGACAAAAGTTTACCAGTGGTAAATGTTATAACATCTAATAGAATTAGTGCAGGATAACTGAAGCATCGTCGACCAACATCGAACTGTGCACATTGAATAGCAAATTCAAAATGCCCAATGCAAAATGGAATGGCGTACGCCGAATGCCGAATAGTAAATCGCAAATGTAACGATGACCTTTCGGCGTGAATGCGAATGCGAATGTGAATAAAGGAAAGAATGGAGAGGTTGCCGAAGCATCCAAAGTCACAATGCGAAACGCGAGTACGTCACGACGCGCTCGCGACCGGACACAATGGCGTGCACGAATTAATCACGAGAGACTCAAGAGAAACGCGCAAATCTGCAAATTTACCAATTACAAAATATCTAAACCGCTTCAAAACTACATCACACATACAAAGCGTATACGTAGACTCGCAGCAATAAAAACCATTCACAACAAATCAAATCTAACAGTAATCCAATAAATAACTAGCGTTCAAAATAATGTCAACAAACTCAAACGAATCGCGTAAAAATAAAATGGTTGAGAAATAAAAAAAGTATCAAGTGTTACAAATCGCCCTATATAATTAGTTTGTGATAGCGCAAGTTGGCGCAAGCGAAAACGATCGTAATTTCGTAGTTTCAGCGCGATGAGCGATGCACTTCCTTTCGTGGAAGTCGAAATAAAATTAAAAGATCGAAGTACATTTGTCATTCGCGAGGGCGACGTGCGAGTACGAATATGAATTCATATACATACATCGACGTTGGTACCTCGGGGTGCGCACACCCCCCACCGCAACCACCCTTCGGCGCGGCGGGACGTAAGTCGCGGGGAGAATGAGCATCGGGAACAATAAGAAAGTAGAAATAACGAAGGGGATCGAAGAATTAAGCGCGCGCGACAGCCGCAGCGCAGCACACATCGAGCGCGCTTGGAGGAAATTAAAACGCCGCCGCCGACGTCGTCGTGTGTGGCGTGTGCGTGCGCCAGTTTGCTATAACAGATATATCTGCATACATGGGCATGGGCGCATTACTGTAGGCCGTGACAATTATCGATTCGCGGCGCGAAATGAAAATGAGAATGAGAATAAGAAGTGCGCGGAAGAGTCGAGTCGCATGCACCGGCACCGACGAAACTTTTCGGCGGTGGAGGCGCGGGGCGGATGGGCGATAAGCGGGCGTCGAGGGATGAACGCTCTCACGCTGTTTGCTGTTTCTACATAACTCAATTAACAAAAAATAATCAAAAAAAATTTCGCCAAAAACTAAACGAAAAAACATTAAGATCTTTTTGAAATATTATATCATTTTTTTAAGAACCTGCAAAGTATCTTCGAAAAAAATATTATTCATTTGTACAAAATAAAATAATGAATGTACTCATAACATGCATCGAATCAAGTATTTACATTTCATTTGTAATATTTCTTTAGTTTCAGTTTTGTATTCTTTATTTCTTCCCATTGCCAACATCGAAATGTTGACTTTTTTACCAAGTAGTTTGTGCCGCCTTCGTCCCGCCGAGTTTTTCTAACTTCATTACCATGTCAATTACCTTCACATGCCAGCAACACGCACGACATTGCCATACGAGTATGTGATTGAACAGAAAACACTTAACTCTTTTAATAAAAAATAAAAATCAAATGAAACAAATAATGAATAAAATATTCATTGTGTTTAGTAATGTCTAGCAAGTTTTTGCGATGTATCAAATCGACTTGCAACCACCCCCAATTGTGCAGGTAAAGTGCACCGAATGCGCAGCAATTGGCATTGTTTGCGCCCGCCGCCGCGGACGACGACGATCGCATGCATTGGCAACCCGCTTAAGAAACGCATGCAGAATGCTTAGAATATCGTTGGAAAACACACGAAAAGAACACATGCTCATTCACGTAGTCACCGCACACACTTGCGCATAACAACCGTACTATTTCCCGCCACCCCCTTCGCCGCCGCCGCGCTCAATTTGAATTATAAGCACTCATTTATATATCTGCTTTTGTTTCCACGTTTCCATTGCTGTTTGTTTCGACGTCTGCTTTGCTAGTTGTGGTCGAAGAACTGAAACTAGCTGAAGGGTTCGTATGTATCGAACACGATAAATGCAAATGAAGTTTTATTATGTGCGCCGCAATATTCATATGTGCATGCATGACTGGCCGCGCGTTGTGGGAAATAAAAACGAACGGAATGAAATGGAACGAACGCTATTGCTATTAAGATTTTGGTCGGGTCGGAATAAATCACGACCATCGTAATCAGTCATTATGAGTTAGTTTCTTGTAATAAAGAATTAAAATAAAATATGTTATTAACGTGCCGACGCCTTTTATACACAGTTCGAATGTATTAACCTTTATAATATTTAGTTTGTAATTAAAATCTTGAATATCTAAAAAGTTTGTAAACATTTCGCAAAGTTTGAAATTAAATTTAAGATAAATAATACGAGTGTGAATTTGATGTCAAAGTGTAAATACGCAAATGCGTAGCATGCAGACGTGCCAGGTTTATCATCGCCGCCCCCACCCGTATTTTTCCGCGGTGTGATGATTAAGCAAAGGATGCGAGACATGTGAACCGCGATGTGCGGTGCGAGCGAATGCATGGAATACGTGAAGTTATATCAAAACTTTCGGATATATTCATTTAAAGTTTCGAATTATTAATGAGGCGGCATGGATATGTATTATTCTCCGCACTCCGCGCGGCGTCACACACTGGCGCGCCGGCCGCCGCTACCACCGCCGCCGCCTCCTTAAAACATTTCCAAATCCACACATCGAGTGTTCTTCGCTCCGGTGGCGCACATTCTCGCCGAAATTTCTACAACTTCGAAGGATGCGGAATGCGGGCACGAACGCGCCAGCCGTGCGAGAGGGGGGCGGCGAACGTCGGCGGAGATAGCACCCGCAACGACGTCGCGTGTGTGTGAAGTGATCATACCGAGCGACACTCGATTTCAACGCATAAACACATTCCAACACCTAACAATGCACAACACTCCAAAAATACAAAAACAATACAGGGTATTCTCGTAATTTTATTTTTACCAATTAATATCACAACTTAATAATCAATGCCGGATGGTGTAAGAACATTAAATTAAATTGAAAACATTCAGTATGTTAACATGCAAGCAGTTGAAAGCGAGTAAAACTTGGAAATAAGAAGGAAAAAGCGAGTAGGTACTATCCTGGCGAAAGGAATATGAAATATGAATATACGCGCTCGGTGTCGCATATGTTCCGCTAATGAGTTCGCGTGAATTATTAATTCGACGCGCATTTAAATTCAATTTGCGTACCGCGGCCACCCAGAAGGTAATCAAATAACGTGATATAACTGAAAACAAGCCGGAGATGGATGCGTGTCCAGAAGCGGATGTGTGACTGTGTTATTAAAGGGCGAAGGTGGCGGAGAAGGTTGCGAAGGCGGCAATGTCCAACAACCAGACACGTCACACGTATGGCGCGTTATGTCGGTGTATGAACGCGTGCGAATTTCGGAATTAGCGCGGGATAGTTGATGGTGATATATAGAGATTGAAGACCATCGCATGCATCACGGCCGCATCCGCGGCTACGACGGCGGCGCGCCCACCCCTCGCCGCAAACACATCGTAGTGTGAAGTTGCGTCGAAGTTACGAACTTTCTTCGGGGGCTTTCGACGCTTAATTGCGCGACGCGCTTCGTATCGAAATTGTGTTTACGTACCGATGACCGTGAAGTGATTTCAAATGTTGCTTGAAAGTTAGTTTGCTGTTTGTTATTTTAACGTTTTAAATTGACGCATGCGCAGCTTGTATAATACAGAATAATATGATTAAACTTAAATTTCTAAGAATCAAAACTGTTTTAAGTTATAAGATTGGAAATTTTATTCATTACAAAGTTGTTTTACACTTAATTTCTTAGAAATTTCTACTGCATTTTATGAATGCAATAAAAAATCACAATAATAATCAGGAACTGACGATATATATATTCTAGTTAAAATTGCCGGGATTGAGGGTGTTAAAGAGAACGTAGCTTAGTAGATATAACGTTAACGTCCCATACAAAAATGCCACGGCATTAAATCATCTCGACGAGGGAGCAAAAGGCAGTAAAACGCAAAAACGTTGCGCGCTTGCTACATGCAGATATGGGAAGGATATGGAGACATATGTCATACACCTGTTGTACCTACGTACCTGCACTCGTCGCCGTCTCCACACTCGTCGACGCGAGTGTGCATTTGCCGCCCTTCTCGCGCTCACGCGTAACTCAAAGCACCTTCTCGCTCCATGTCCCGCCATCCGCCGACGCGAGCAAATCGTACAAGTTGGACGATTTCCTATGAGTCGCTACGAGTCGCTATGAGTTATAAAGTTGCCGACCATGAGCTATCAGAGCTTTCAGGGATGCGCTGAAGTTGTAAAGCGGGACACAACTAAAACTCGTACGAGTACGTAACTTTTACTTATTTTACGACCGTTTTGCATTAGACGACGTCTCAAAGACGTGTTAGTCACGGCACTTTCTAGGCTGCCTACCTTGAAGGGAAGGTAAGGTAGATTGTAAGTCATATACCTAAGATTGGTATTGGGTAGGACGGAAGGACATGCATGCCGAATTGTAGATGTTGGAAAGATCGACATGTCGAAACGTCGAGAATCTAAAGAGATCTAGAGATTACAACCGCTTTGCAGACATGATGTCATTCTGGACAATGGAGCGTCGACGTGTGCATGTGGGGTGGATATGTGGGCAAATAGCAGGTATGCACAGGTTGGCGCCACCACATCCCTTGGTTTGACCACTTTGACCAAAAGTTAAGGTGCTCGTGTAATTTTTGACAATCACATAATGCAGACAATGCATAAAGGCGTTTATGTTAAAATGTCACTTAAAATAGCAATAATTTATTTCCGTTCTGTTGGCAGTTCTTGGCTGCATTTTATCAGTAAATAAACGCAAAAATTTGAAGTAGCACAAGCCGCAAGCGCGTGTGTATAGTCATATACACTCTGTGCTCGGGCAGGTGTCTCATTGTGCCCCCGCGAATGCACACTTCGTGAAGTTAATACTGGTTAATACGATGTTGATGCCGTTGCGATAGTGAATAGCGGCGCAATTTTCTTGCACCGTTCGACAAGTCGAGCGTTACCATGGCAGGTCCTCGACGGGACGCATAATCGCATGTGGACGCCATGAACGCCACTCGCGGACCAACTCATCGGAACGAAACCGCCTGTTGAGGGACGAGGTGTCGAACGCAGCCAGCAGTAGAAAAAAACCAAACTGTGCTTAGCCTCGTGTGATATTACGCCATCTCGATGATATTCTTTTGTCGCCTTCGCCGCTTCTCGCGAGTCGGCGGCGTGGTTGACGATGCGTGATGCGAATCGGACCTCACAAAACGATCCACGGAGTGTTACACGCGTTTTCTTCGCGGGTGCATGACTGAAACATTATTGGGAGCAAAGACGGAACGCCCGGTCAACGCAACGTATGAATGGCTGAATGACTGAATGGATGAATGAGTAAATAAAAAACGCGCGCAGGTGATGATGATGATGACGCTGAGATTGATATGTGTCGGCGTGCATGCGCGGCCGGCACGAATCTTGATTCTCCTCTCGAATGGTCGCGGATGAGCGAGCCCGTTGCGGATGTCGCGTACGCGTCCGAAATTGCCTTCGCCGATGAGAATTACATATGGATCTGCGTTCACCGTGAACAATATCACGTCCCGCATCAACATCGACTTGCGATACAGGTGGAGTCATCACAAGTAGCCTTTGTCTTTTGATATGTTCTGTATTTTTTTTCAATCGGTTTGCTTAAGACATGTAAACTGAACTTTAAGAATAGTCCGCTTAAGAAGATAGCAGTAATAATCTGCTTGGCGATAATTGTAAATGGAAAAAACGTCTGATCAAAAGACATACATCACAACGTTGCGTTGTGGGTCGGCAGCCGCCCCCATCAACACGCGTTGCATGCGACGCCACGATGTGCATGTTACGCGCGCCGCCGCATGCAACCGCCTGTCTATTTTTAACGCGATGTGTAAACGTAAACGCGAACGTGTAAACGACGCGAAAAAAGCCAGGAATAAGCCGGGAGGCGAAAAGGAACGCAAAGAGCACAAAGCAATGTGCAACATTTACATTGCAAATACGAAGCGATGCAATGCGAGGCGATCGCATGCAAAGAAATGTGTTTTCGCGTAAGATGGTGAAAAATGTACGAAACATTTAACGAAGGCGGCCGAAGGGGTTGGGGATGCATGTGTGCGGCGCGGCATGTTTGCCCGATCGAAAGACGAAAGGTGCTTACGAATTTTAAAGCGCTGCCTAGTTAAATCGGTTACGTTTGATATGAACTCGGGGGGTCGGGAGGCGACGAGACGATGGGGCTGTGGGGTGCGCAATGGTGGTACCATTTCGTGACTGATACCTGAAACGTCTGCAAGCATCAGATATACGAGTTTTTCGAAAATCCACAACACTGAGCCCGCGCGCCGAACATGCACCCAGCGCGAAGTGCATGCCGCCCCCGGCGGACTCCACCTCCCCGCCGGCACGGCGCATAGTTTCGTCGTGTTTTTGATTTCGCATTATGCATGCGGCGGGCAGAGGCCGAAAGGAAAATCGTAAATTTACTTTTTCGCGCTGGCACCGCGACCACTTGCGCAAAACAGCGGCTGCACTCGTGCAACTTTTATTTGTTAGATCGCCAGATATATCAATATTTAGCGTTCTCCCTAACGAACAACTTATTTGTTTGGGCGCGCTGCTTTTTTGTGGCGTTTTTTGATGCCGCGAGATTTGGAGCGGTCCGAAAGCGCGCGTTGCATGTCTGACTGATATTCGAATCGCTTATCCGGCGCGATATTTATTTGGCCGCCCCTGCAAAACGAATGCACGTCATCGACGCAAAGCGCCTCGGCGATTCCTAAATTATGCATGTACAAACAAACATGATTGTGCATATTATGAAGCGTCTTCGCGCTCGCAAGCGCGTTTGCTGCTGCATCCCCGGCGGTGGCGGCGGCGGTGCATTGTAATTGCAGGCCGCATTGTGCGTCTCGCGTTGCAGCCGAAGGCGGCTGAGAGATGCGCGCACGCGGGCGCGCGGCTCGCTAAACGTTCATTGTATCACGATATTATGAATATTATTATTCTGGAGCACACACAATTCCTCCGCCGCAGCATTGAGTGCCGACTCGGCGGCGGCACATATATGTCTTCCATTCAGCGCCCATCAGCCATTTCTATTAGTGCAATACGCGAACGTGGGTAACAGGTAACGGGCAACAATAACGCCGTGCGGCAGGCTCTAATGACAGCGCTGGGCGCATTGTAAGCGGCGGCGCGCATATCTACGTGCGCATATCATCATCAATTCGATAAAAATAGGACGTAATTACGAATCGCGACTGTGTAATCTAGAGATGTGAAAGAGCGCGGCACGGTCATGTTTCGGTGCGTGTGTACCGCGCCGTCCGCCAACCGCCGCCGCCTCACTATGACGGCGCTCTCGGCATGTTAACTCTAACGACATACACAACTCCTTAAAACACATGCATAAATTAAAAAGTTAAAAAATCAATAACACACCGACGATGTCTCTCTATAGGCTTCCGCCGGGCGCCCCTCCGACCACCGCCCGCACGCCCGCCCCGCATTTCTTCTTCCACTTCGGTCCCGCTCTTTCTTCTTACATCTGCATGCCCATGCACATATACATATATTCATTTACTAGTGGCAAATGAACGCAAAACGAAACCAAGTCGCGCGCTCCTTCGTTACGCCGAGATGCGGCCGAGAGGGGGCGGCGGGTGGCGGCGCAAGGGAGAACGCAGCGTTCGGCGTCCGGGAGAATTACGACGAGCCGACCGACGACGTTCGGCGAGTGTGGGGCGCACACACACCCGCCGGAGAGCAAAGTCGACGTAAGGAGCGAGGCAGCGGCGGCGGCTGGTGATGGGCGTCCGCGGCCACACGGCCCGCACACACAGTCGTGCGTGTGTATATGCAGATTCGTCAGGGGCGGCTGGAAAGGGATGCAGCGAGCGCGAAGAAAGAGTGCAAAAATAAATGAGTGCGCGAGAAGGAGGCAAAAGAATAAGAAAAAGAGGGAGCGCGAACGCCGCCGCCACCGCCGCTCCAGTTCCTGAAGCTGAAGGTGAAGCCGAGCGTCGAGCAGCCTTCTCGCGCGCAAGCGGCGGAGAGCAACGGGCGCAATGAGCGCGCGAGTTGTTTTAATTTTTCTTCTCCTTCGCCGTCGTCTTCGCTCCGGCCGGTTTTTGCCGCTTCATTCTCTATATATGTAAACGAACGAGCGAGTGATGCCTTCGCGACGACCCGTAATGTCTATACACGCTCGTGCCCCATCCACTCTCGCCGCCACCCACCGCCCCAGCAACCTTTTCGCCGCGCTAGGAAACGAAATAAAACGCCGACGCACATGCGGGGCGTTACGTTAACGGCGCGGAATCGCAGATTTATTATTGAATTTATTGTCGAAGAATTTAAAATTTCAACGCAACCCTTTCCTCGTCACCTCTTAGACGCAAGGGTGCAGAGGTGAAGCGGTATGGGGGGATCGCCGAAAAAGGGATTTTTAGCATTCCGAGTGCGTTCGCGTTTTACTCGGCGGTGTGTTTTTACTTCAACGCACACGCACAATTATTCTTCCTTCGTGCGCGCTCCGCTCCGTCTCCTTCGAGAGCGGCTGAAAATTCGCGACCCTCGTTTTTCCCCTTATCTTTTTCAACCCTTCCACGTCTTCTCTCGCCGCTGCCGCGCCGTCTTGGTCGTGCGTTCTTATTCTTATTTTAATTTCATGTACGTTCTCTTTTTAGCCCCTTTTTGCAATCACCCCACACCCTCGCGGGTGCGCGCAACCCTTTCTCGTCGTCTTCTTAAAATTTTCTTACACACGCCGACGTTTTCGCACTTTTCGGCCCACCCTCCCCGCGCCTCGCTCGCTTTTTCGCATTTATGTGGGTGTTCGTTAACAACCCTTTCCGTCCGCCGCCCTAACCCGCGCGCGTCCCTCGATGCCCAAGCTAAAAATATAGACGTTACATGCCGCGAAAAACGAACGAGAAATGGGGGAGAGGAACGCACCGACGCGAAGAAGAAGAAGAAGATTCTCAATTATTAATCGGCGTACGAGAGGAGCGCGGGTGGCAGGCGCGAAACTCGTTCGCCGGAATTTTTAATCGATTGCTGCCGCGCGGCAACGCACGCACACGCGGACAAAAATTCCACCGATCGAAAAGGGTTGCGAGGGGTGCCCCAACCCTCGCTGCCGCCCGCCCGAGAAAGAAAATCAGATGTGCATAAGAAACAAACGAAGGAAAAGATAAAAGAAACGGCAACCCTTTCGTTCGGTTACGCGGAATGCGCACCAGCAAGAGGCGGAAGCTGAAATCGCGGCGCGAGTGCGTTGCTTTCTTTGTTTGGGTAAAATGCCGATGCTCACTCAATAATATTACAGAATTCAATAAATAAATTCTTGTTCTGCTCGAAAGCGGCGATGGTTGAGCAGCGAGTAATGACGGAAGGGTTAAGAGTCAACTGGTATTTGATAACGTTGTTATTAAGTGTTTCGTCGAAGAAATTGTTGGAATTTTCCGTTTTTGGCAACGTGGTTAGCGCAAACAAATTGTATCAAGCGCAGTATCCAAATAAGAAAATTTTAAAATTCCTGAGGCGGCGCAACAAAAATTAGAATTATAAATATGCTGTCTAAATATCAATCAGCCAGTTTTGTTACTTTTTCTGCAAAGTCTGCCATACTTAATGTGAAAAATTGATTACCAGTTATTACGGTAAGGTTGATATATGCGTTTAATTGCGCTTGTTCATTAAAATTGTGTAAACCGATTACAACAGAGGTGCGAGTGTGTTTACACATGATTTTATTAGCGCCGTTCCTGACCACGTCTAATCGGTCATCACTTTTATTGCCCTACTCGCAGTAGCAAGAGGGGTCGCAACCCTCGATTCGGTCAGTCAATTGGGGAGCGCGGTCATTATCACTATCGACATCGTCGAAAACCATCGCATTCCATCAAACAACGAATAAAAGATATGCGCTCATCTTCACTTTTTATGTTGTAGTCTTGGTAGGTGTGTGTGTGTCATGGTTTTAAAACCACCCGCCACCCATTTTACCCTCGCGCATTTTTTGCACATCGCCGATCTCCCTAAGCCCTGCCTCATTTGCATATCGCGCTTCTTTTTCCTCATCTCTGTTTTTAATTTCTTTCCAGCCCCCTCGCATCTTATACCTACTCATGTGTGCGCGCTTCCCGACCGGCAACCGGCAGTCTCCGCGCTCCTTGCCGCCGGTTTGATTGCTAATAAATGTGCGCCCCGTCGCCC
This sequence comes from Atheta pasadenae, assembly GCA_030264155.1. Taxonomy (NCBI): domain Eukaryota; kingdom Metazoa; phylum Arthropoda; class Insecta; order Coleoptera; family Staphylinidae; genus Atheta; species Atheta pasadenae. Next base: position 78,062 of record JARJDS010031189.1, on the reverse strand, counting down.
GCTCCTGCCGCCCCTCCACGCGCCGTCCGCACGGCCGCATCGCATCGCCACTCTTTTCTTAGTTCTTTGCGCGCGTCTCATTAGCATTACTCGTACGTACCACTTGGTATTCGTCTTCTTCTCCGCGGCGGCGGCGGTGCGGGGAAGAGAGCGAGCGCGAGGGAGACGCGCGACTCTCGCGCCGAAGGAGCCGGAGCCAGCCGGCGAGCGCTAATAAAAACGCATGCATAAATTAAAAACCTAAAAAATCAATACTTTATTAAGAACGAAACGAAGCGAAGCGGACGAGGACGGGCGGCGATGAGCGCGCTCTGAAGAAAAACACCCTTGCCGGTGTGCATGTGTGTGCGCGCATGTATGCCCCTCGCATCCGCCAGACAGCGGAGTAATTTATAATGAGTGGGGGCCCATTAAAAATAAGAAAGCGGCCGGGCGATGCGCGGGTGCATGCGAGCGCGAGGGGGTGCATATGTGTAATGAACGCGGCCAAAGGGTGAGTGGCAAGGGCATAAGATGCTACCCTTGTACGCACGAAGGGTAGTGCGCTCTTTATGGCTGCTCTTGTTTCAGACTTACATGCGTTGCGTTTCAAATTAGAAAACGAAAATTTACGAAGCGAGTGGTGTGCAAAAGAAAATATAAAACCCTCCACTTTCCTGGATCACAAATTAAACAGCACCATCCTTTTCTATAACATGTACCTACTATTTTAACTTACCCAGATTCAACGATCAAAAAATACAATTTTATACCATGTGTCTTAAAGTATCAGATTTACAAAGTGGAAACAAAAAGCAAGCTGAAACAGTGTTTCATAATTTAAACACTTGGCAACTGCGAACGAGGATAATTAATTATTTATTCATGACCAAAAATTTGATGTTTTTATGTTAAAAACATATCCTTTATCCTTTTGGTTAAAGTGGTGTTGTAAGCTCAATTTTGTTAGACTTAAATACCAATTTAAAATTTACTAAACTAAAACAATATATGAAGTTTACGTGCTTCAAGCATTGATTGAGTTAATAATAATTAAAATAGAAATTTCCGCATTGTTTTTGTAACGATTCGTGTGTGAGCTTTACAAATCAAGTGTTATCGAACGCAAATAAAACAAGCACAATCTCGAGCCGATTGTGCCTGAGTGAGGCGGCAAATATTATAATATGTGTACCACCGCAACGTCTAATTTAAGCGCCGCCGCCAAGCGCGCCTCTGATGATCATGACGAGTTGATGGCTATAGAAACGCATCGCATTACCTGTCGCGCCGCGGGCCGCGCACCGCCGCCGCCACGATGTGTGTTTTCAATCACATAATACGCATTCATATGCAAAACTGTTCGGCGGCGGCGTGGAGGCGCCGGGACATACGCGCGACGTGCAATAGACATGTGCAACAGAACAGTTTTGAAAAGGAATCTTCCAATAACCATTATTGCCATCGTTAAGACAATATGTGTTACACAGAACATAAAGTTCGTTTTGCTGTCAAACTCAATTTTCCCCGCAAGAATAGTAGTATTTCATTAAATTGACAAAAACACGCATTATCAAAGTTTTTCGAATGTATGCCAAATTTCAAGGTCATGTCAATGTCAAGCGATGTTCGTAAAACGTGAAAATTTGTTGTTAGCAGTGTTAGCACTTTACAACCCCGCGAGCGCTTGTAAAATCAAGTTTATGTGTTTTTATGACCAACGTTGCGCTGCACGTTTTGCATCCGTTGCATAATTTGCCAAATTGCATCCCTAAATCTCTAGCCATTCGTCTTCTAAACTTATGCATGTTTATGTCACACTCGGTATTGCCAAAATATTAATTTTGTAACCGTAATCATGAAAATGCCGCTTTGATTATTTAAAATATTCGCCAGTGTTTTTCCCAACGTCAGAATGACAACGCATCCGGAGCGAAGTGAAGTTCGCCTCGCACTTCTTCTTACATCCTCCCCTCGGCGCTCGCCGCCGCTCACCGCTGCCCCCCTAAAAGTGCTGTGTCCTCTCGGCACTCATTTGACTATGCCCGCTCGCCTTTGTATGCGTGACCGTGTGTGTTTATGTGGTTGAGTGTGTGCGTGCGAAGGGGAAGACGCGCACCGGAGCCGCACGGGTGTTGGTGGCGGCTCATACGCGACTTGATAATTAACAAAAAAATCGTTATCGCGCGGCGCGCTTCGTGCCCGTGCTTCGCGTGCTTTGCTCGGGCGCGGACCCTTCCTCTTCTTTTCTCTTACTTCTTCTTAGCTCGCGCACAGCACAGAGGTGGCGGCGTGCGGAGGAGGGAGCGTCGCTGCCCGCACGCCGCGCGCTGTACCCAGCACAGCGTCCGCTCGGATGGTGCCGATCGCGCGTTTAAATCATGCTCGGCGCGCGCTCGACGGCGGCATGCATGGCATAGCGTGTGCATGTGCTGCTTCTTCTTCTTGCTGCCGGCGGCCGTGTGAGCGCCACGAGCGCGTCTTCGCCGTTCATCTCTCCTCTCTCAGTCAGTCATTCATTTATTCTTTCCTCATTTATTCTTCTTTTCTTTCCGCGTACGACCGCGGCGTCGTCGACGGCGGCAACGGCAGCCCTTCTCTTATACATTAGTCGAAATGCAGACACATAGAGCGGCGGAGAGAGAAAGCGACGCCGCACGCCGTCGCTTGATTGTCATTACGGCGGGAGAGGACCGGGGGCCGCTGCGCGTTTTAATAAGAAAAGTATTGATGTTCGCTTTTTAATGCAGGCGCACACATACGTACGTGCCGGCGACGTACGTACTCATTTCCCTGCGCCCCCGCGCCGCTCCACGTCTTTCCTTCCTTAGCGAGAAAGGCAAGGCGCGCGACATTAGCCAGCCGGCACCGCTACCGCGCCGCCGGGACACACACCGCCCGATGCGTGCGAGTTTACGAGCGCGCCCCCACCCACCTTCACCGTCCCACCCTTGTTTCAACTTCTTACCCGAGGTGGGCGCGCTTCTTATGAGTTTTTGTCCTCGTCCGCTTCGTCTGTGCATACATATGATATGTAAATTTTAATGTCCTCCGCGCGTCCCCACGACAGTGCGGATTTTTTGCGCGGCACAGTGGGGCGGCGCGGGGTGGTAAGCAAGGCTCCGCGGGCTGAAAAAACGAGGACAACCGCCGTTGCTCATTAGTAGATAACATTTTCTTAAGAACAAACATGCTCGGCGCATAGTTGCGCACCACGAGGGGTGGTTCGCCCGCGCGCCCGTTTGTCGATGGGGTGAGGAGACATTACCCTTCGCGCGCGCGTCACCCTTCGCGGAGACGCAACATTTTTAATTTCCCTTTGTTAATTTTTTATTCCTGCTACGTGCCCATGTTCCGAGTGCTCGAAAAAAATCTAATTCGCGTTCCCAAGCGCAAGGGCGAGATAAAATGCTCACGACTGATTTAGTCTCTTTAAGAAATATTTTTTATATTTATATTTATTGGTAAATGTTGCAAATATGTTAAATCCATTTTAAGTCAATTTGTTGAAACATTAAGTACACAATAAAAAGTAAAACCGTTAAAGAAATTTGAATATTTCATGTAGTTCGCGCCGAAATTGGAGAAAATCCTGAACGATCCTCTTAAGGTTTATATATTCGACGCATTAGTACAACATGTTAGCGGCGGCGGCGAAAGAATAAGAGGGACCAGCCGAGCGCGAATCGACGCAGAAATAGATGAAGAAAATTTAAATTAACAAAATCAGTGAACTCTACAGCGCGTCGTCCTCCGCAACGCAATATCGTACATCTGCTCGCAACTCTTAACTCCACACGCCGTACCTATGCGAGTACCGCGCCGCCCCTCGCACACCCTCAGCGCCCACCCTAACGAACCCTCGCCTTGCTCGGTCTCCTCTCGGTTTTAGACGCGTTTCTTAATTTCTTTTCTCCTCGCCGCGCGGCGATGCTTAATACATTCCTTGCAATCCCCGCGCTCGACTACAGCTACAGCGGCGGCAAGAGCACTGGCGGGGTTTGCGGGGCAAAGTGGTGGCAGTGATTTTTATCCGCGTGCGTTCCCCACGTCACTCTCATATACATTAATTACATGCAAATTCTTCTTTGTCTCTCTGCGACGTTTTTTGCTTCCGCCCTAGAAAGCAGTCAAGAAACGCCGCCTCCGCTGCGACTGCGACTATGACTACGACTCTTGCTTTAATTTTAATTCCAACACAATTTTTAAAAATATTTTTTTAAATATTTGCATCAAAATGATAATCAACTTAAGAGTGAAGGTGCGTGTGAACAGAGGTGCGAAATGTGCTACCTCAAGCCGCCCCCACACAACCAAACGCCGGAAAACTGTGGCAAACGTTCGGAAAATCCGCGCAAAGACGCAGCGCGGCGCAAAACTTCCGGAGTCGGCGGTGCATGCACACAAGCACGCATGTAAATTTTTGACGCTCTCCAGACCGCCACAACCGCGCGCTGCCACCCCATTTTGCCTGCTTTCTTTGTCACGGCACTTTTGCACAACACGGTGCGTAAGCATCAAATACCAACACTTGCCGCATATACAGAGTGTTGGAACGAATGACAGAAACAAAGTTTAAAGAAATTTCGAAAACATTTGTTTAATGTTTTGTGCGTACGCACAAGAGTTTAGGCGCAAGACGAAAACCAAACGCACGCTCGCACGCGCGAATATTAATACAATAATAGCCGGCGCCGCGCGTAAATATAATGCGCGGGAGCGGCGGAGCGTCGCGACGCACACACGGCGCGCTCTAACTAAAAACAGACACCTTGCTAATTGAATTTTGCGCCCGCTCGAAAATTCCAACGGCGCGTCGACGTGCGCGTCGCCGCCACGTGGTTTCCCTCCTATTTATATTTATTTATATTTATGTCTCACAGCGTAATTTATGCGCGCCTAATGTGATGCGATGTGAAAATGCGTGCACACTTACGTTTGCTCCAGCCGATGCTAACTTCCGACCGCTGGCATGGGCATTTTCAACTGAAACAACATTAATTATTAATCACAGTAGGCCTAATTCCAAAAGACAAAATGATTAGTCAAGAATGTCAGCATGGAACATTTAAAGCTACAAGTTGTAAGTGTAAATGACGTTTCCATCTCGTATCATTCGTGATATTGCATCGAATTAAATTGAATATCACGTGTGCCCCGGCTGCATATTGAACAAACGCATCGCGCAAAACGTAAAAGAAGTCAACGAAATAATTCATCTGCGGGGTCGCCACGCTCCGCTGCGTGCGCCTTCGCTTTCGCCGGCCGAAGAGATGCTGTTGGTTGTTGGCTGTTGGCGGCAAGGTCCGGCCCGCGAGTTGCACGATCGTAACTGCGCTTCTTGCGCGAGCCTCGCGCACCGCTGTCCAGATTGCCCTAGCCAAGTACAAATTGTATTTGGCCTTTTTATGATACTCTTGGCTGGCGGACCCGATGGTGGGTTTCCGCTGTTATTTGCATGAGCGACGAGGAATTCAAGTCATCCGCGACTTGTTATTTCGTTTATTTTTAGGGGCATTTTTTAAAATTTAGTGCCGAATATTAAATAATCAGATTTAATATACAAAATTTAAATGCGCAAAATATCTAGAAGAGAATTAGAAATGGAGCGAGTTTATATAGACGCACTAGGACCGCAGTACGCGCCGCGGAAAGATCCGAGCGACGGCGAGAAATACCGAAGCGACTGCTAGTGCAGCGCACTCGCTCGCGCTGCTGCGTCGGTAGCACTTGCTTCGGCTGTCTTCGCACTCGCTTCGGTTTCGCTTGCTCTCACAAACATATGCTTGTGATATTCAACTGTGCCATTACAAGTCATAAAATAGTATTAGGTGATTAATAAAACATGATCTCATTTCTTCTTTTTTTTTCAGCCTCATCTTATGCTTAATATGAAGAAGTTTTCTCTAAATCAAAAGATTTGATGAAGATAGTCAACTTGCCAACCGCTACAAGTAGTCACCAGATTAAAGTGGAAGAAAACACACCTCAGGCTAAGTTGAGAGTTGAAAATTTTGCGAAAACTACCCAAAAACGTCCGCCCGGCCGGAAAAGCAGACAGAAGCGTTATTTAATTGTCTGCGTAATTTATGACCCTTTACTCACCGCTCGCGCGCGTAGCCTCGCACCCCTTGTTTCTCCTGCGCGCTACACCGTGCCATTGGAAATTCTCAATTTGTTCGCGTGCTCGGTACTCGGCAGTTCGGCGGTCCCCACAACCCCGGGGTGCTAGCCGCCCACTTTCACTGCAATTCAACACTCGACGAACGTACTTGCGCTGTGTATTTGCCTTTCGTTCCGCATACGTGAACGAACGCGTCTAATATGTGCATGCGACGTGATATATGCGAGCACACACGACGCTGCTACACCTTTCATGACTTAGCACAAGGGATAACGAAGACAAATAAGAAAAACGTTGATTGTGGGGAATGAAAATGATCCAGCATTCAAACCCCGACCCAAACCCAGCCCGCCAAGGGTGGCTTTACAAAGAACTAGACTTTTTTCCGCAATAATTGTAGCTCCGCCTACAGCAAATTGGTCATGCGCAAAATTAAATTAACGCATGTGCAAAGACATTACCCAAGTCAAGTTAAGTTTGACTTAGCGATTGTGAGTCGGCTGCTAGTTAAAGATCATAAATTCATGGGATGCATAAGATTCATAACATTCATTCATAATCGCTAATGATGCGCGCACTACATACATTCGTATGGCACATCAGGCATAAACAAATTGCTGTGAACTGGTCTATTGTCTCGCAACGCTCCTGCCATTCAGACAATTCACCCAAGAGCGCATGCCGCTTTTTAGTTACCTTTTTACTTATTACCTTTTGTTTCCCAATCGTACTCACATACATGTCTACATGCATGCATTACGAGTGACTAAGTAGCCGCAGAAGATGTGGAAAAAAGCGAGCGACATTTAAGCCCCGATTCTTAATGTCACTCGCGTCAGACCGGAGTGTTTGTTTTAATTCCTCCTGCTTGCGGTTCGCACGTAACACACGTTACAAAAAGGCTGACAAATATTAATGACTTAATGACTTTCCTTACTCGCGAGCGTACACGAACGCACACATGCGCAAAACATGACTAATTATCTTGTAATCGTTCCTGTTACGTTTGGCTCACTCAGTCAATTTTGAAATCATTTCATTCTTATTTCATTCAAATAAAATAAAATAAAACAAAGTTTTGGGTGGAGGTAAAAAGAAGCTGATAAAATTGTGTTGGCGAACAATTGAAACGCAACAATAAATTAAAGAGAAAAAAATACAACGAAATGCGGTCGGTCGCTTTTGCTTAGCGGACGGTAGAAAACGATGTGCGAACATGTTGTAAAAGTTAAACGTTTTTCTCGACGCGCTCTTAATTATTCCTTTACTCGATTTAAGTACTGCACGTTTGGTCGATTTTTTCTTTTAACTCCTCAACGAGCATTTCTCTGAGTAATTGTTTAATGTAGTATTTAGTATTTAGCGTTAAACGATGTCTTTAAACGTCGCTGGGCGTGTTAACGTGTGAAAATCTTTTGTCTCAAGCGTTTTGTATTTGAATTTTTATAATGTTTTTGCGTTGGTTCGTTCCTAGTCTTATCTAGCGAGCATTTAGTCCTGCGTTTGTTCATTAATTGTGGCAGTGCGCGCGCGCGATAGCGCAGACACTAATGACGCCATTTTGTTTATTCTAATCGACAATGGTAAATAATGAGTGTGTTGGTGCTTTGATGCAGACTGACGAGATATGATGGAATAAAACAGAAGCCGCTGGTTTTGGCTTGTTTTCTTGGTGCCTGCAAGTGAACAAAAGACGATCGCATTTCTCACGCCGGCACGCATATGTCGAAATTATTATACGAACGATGTAAATGTGGCCGGAGCTGAGTCTTTAATGTTTGTTACACATTTAATGTCGAAAGGAAAGCAACCAGCGCGAAAGAAACGAATGGTGAGTTGTGAGTAGTGAGGTGAGGTAGTTAGTCATTTGCGTAGATTGATAAGACGGAAATAAATAATAAAATGGAACAAATGAATAAATGAACGAGAAACAAATGAATGCGCAGTATGTACGTACTGGAGCGCGAGCTACAACGCACTGGGTGTTACTCGTCAAAACATTAACTAAACTGATTCAGACTTTGTATGATGAATAACTTCAAAAGGTGGTAATAAGTTATGAAAGTCACAGGTAATTTAAAAAAAGACAATATACAGTTATTTTATTTTTACGTGTTTGACAGACACAATCGTAGTGTTAAGTAGGCTTAACGATTTACTCAAATACATATTACATTTTACTGATATTTATAATAAAATGACGTTAAAATTATTTCGTTTTACTCTGTAGTGTTTCTATAAAAAATAGGATTATTGCTTGTCCTTACAAAGAAAAAAATCTTAAAATTAATATGAAATAGTAGCCTTTAAAATAGCAGATCCTTTTAACTGGGTTACGTTTGAATAATGACAATAAAAATGAATGTGGACAAATATTAATATCTTTTCTTATAGGTTAATGAATTCAAAAATGCACGTATCCTCTTTTTCCATGTTTTAACAACATGTTCGAGAAAACAAACGGTTGTTACACCATAAAAACACAAATTCTAATGATATTTGGATCAGAATTGCGGCAAGGAATGACTTATAGCCTCAGCATCGTAAAATCGCGCGAGCAAACATGGAAACGTGGAAATCACCACGTTGGGCATGTGTAATGTGGATGCGGCCGGCTTCCCGATGACTTAACGAGCACTCTCGCATGCGTTGCAGCGCACGTATGCAATTTCATCCACGCTCGCGATCGTGTCGTGTTGATTCTGTGTTTATTCTGCGATGACTTTACGGGCTGGGAAACCGTCCAACCCGCGCCTAATCATAGATGCGCCCGGACGGATCCCGAGTTGTGTGTTCTCCATGCATGAAATTCCAAACACACACACAAAAAATGAAAGAAACAAACAGTACAGTAATATTCGTGCGCCGTCGATCGGTCGGACCCATCATCGGACTGATCATGTGATCATAGATCGTGCTTTTTGTCGATGATTTGTCGATGCGCTTCTTCCTGATTGTGCAGTTAACAAGACGAAAATCAGTTAGTTACCAGCGTAAAAACAACATGAAGAAATTACAATTACAGCACAAAAAACTGAATTGTTTAGGTTAAAAAAATAAATACCGAAGAAGAAGTTAAAATAGTAAAATCATAAATTAAATTAAAAAGCAAATTTGTTCATTTTTATGATGCTTTTTCCAAGCGTGTTAGCCATGTCGGCGTAAACGTAACATGTGTAATTAATTAATTATAATTTTAAATTAATACGAAGCAGTCAACACCTTTGTTCGCCGTCCTCCGTCCGCCTTTTTTCTTCGTTCGTCGGCACGCCTGTGCGTACGAGCGTGTACACATCGTATACATCAGATAAATTTAATAAGATATTCGGTGTGTATGAATCGCATGCATAAATTGATGTACAGGGTGTCGCGCGCGCTGTTTCCGCGATCTCACGCGAATGCCTCGACCGGTTGCACTCGCATAATTGCTAATTGCGGCGTAATACAGCCTGGCCGCAATATAATTGTAAAGGCAATAATCATAAATAATCGTTTTAATAATAAATAATGATGATGATGAGTCGACGGCGCGCGCGGCGCTGGCCGGCGCGGCCCGGCGGCGGCGTTTGATATGCCGGCCGAGACGGCGAAGCACTTTGTTGCGATCGCGGACGCCGCGGCGCGTTCACAGATCGCAGATATCTCGTCGATTAACATCGCGTATCATTAATTTCTTTCTTTTTATTATTTCCACGCGGTTCGATCGAGGGAAGTCGGCGTGAGCGATGCGTGAGTCGTGAACGGCTGACGTGCGCCGCCGCTATGGGAGAATTTCCGACTTATCTGGTGTAAAAACTATGATAACATAGTGATATTTACTTTTCACGGAACAACTTACACCTTTTTCCGCAGGCTATTGAAAGTTTACACACTGATTGATAGATACGCACGGAGTACCAAAGGTCTTTTTGCGAATATTTACGTGTTTCTATAAAAACAAATGAATCGATAGAGATTGTACGCAGATTTATTATCCTTTGCGTTATCCTTTAAAGGTATTGTCAAAACTTTATGTGTAAAATTTTACAGAAATTGAATTTAAAAAAACTCTTATTGGAAAATGTGGGATCCAACTAAATACAGCGAAAATATTTTGAAACACTTTGTACTAAAAATCTAAGTGATGATTATAAAATGCATAAAATATTTGCCACATGTTGTTCCAAACAAAGTGGCACAAAACAAAGAAGAGCCTGTGTATATCACTCCGCGGGCGCGATCATCGCGGCGTGGCGCGAGTGTGTGGGGTACAATGAAGCCGTCAAGTCGAGCGATCGCTATCGGTGCGTAATGGTGGCGATGATTATAATTTCATTCCGTTTGCGGCCGGAGCCGGCGATAATTACGGAATTATGGAATTATGTAAATGCGCACCTCGCCGGCCGGGCCGGCGAAAAACCGACTTCGCCGGCCCGATTGTAAACCACTGCATCATCTCCTGTCTCGATACACTCGAGTACATCATGCTCAGAGTCTTGGTGCGCATTGATGATTGTTAGCAGAGTTAGCACTTTGGCCGAGCGTGAACGACAAGCCGAGCGATGCGCCCCCCTGCGACATGTAAAACATGTGAAATGTGCTAATTACGAGCAATTAATTCAAACACTCAAGAATTCACCTCGGCGTTAACGGCTTACGATTGTTACAATTGTTACTATCGAGCGACGAACGTCAAAGCGATCGCTGTCGGGTGCATGCATGAAATGTAAGGACGAATTGAGGACGATGTCGAGCAGTAGAGGACGCGCAGAACGGCAATGTCTTTTCACGCACGCGACTGGATTATTTGAAAGACTTTATCATTCAATACTCACGAATTATTTACTCCGAGTTATCAATTTGTTCGTGCTGTTTTGTGTTGATCACAAACCACGTGTTTTCGGTGCATCATAAACAAACAGTTTTTATTTACACATTAATTGACAGACACAATTTTTTCACAATCACTTTTAGAGCTAGTCTTAGCGTTAATTAAGTTTAAGCACTGGGTTATGTTGATTCCTCAATCACCGTAATAATTTAACAATTTCTTGGTGCTTGTATTTAATGCGACGGCAAGCAGCTGATGAATTTCGCGAGATTTATGATGGTTAAGACGGTCACGCACGCGTAGCAGGCGCGCCGGGCAAGCTAAGTACTTGCACTGGTCGCGCAAATGCTGTTTAGATCGCGTTTGCCTTCCTCGGCCTTCCACCTCTTTTTACTTAACTAAGCCGCGGCCACTACTTCGCTTTTGTCGCTAGCTTTGTTTGGCTCGCGGATTTAAGTCACTTGTGCGCAGCTTAACAATACCACCGCATCCAAGACGAGGATGGACGACCGCGAGAGCAACGCCCAACGCGCTTTGGCCTATGAGCGTCTCCGGACTCGATAGACGTGCCTCCTGCTTGCGAGTGACTTAAGCCACTTGCGTACAGGACGAAAGTGAGAGACGAGTTAGCCAAAAATCACGCAAAACTGTAGCGCACGACAGTTATAAAACAAGAACTTAAAACAGTTATAAGTTCAACACGAATAATAGGTATTCAAATATTCAATTGAAATAATAATTATTTGTTATGTTAAGGCAAGATAAGTAATACAAATTTCTTTCGATTAATCCTGCGTAGTCCTGACACGCTTGACTTGCAATGTCCTGGAATACTTGAAGTGCTTGTAATTTTGAAAATGTGAACACGAAATAGTTTCCCCACCTCATTAAATACATCCACCGGATTTCCAATGATCCAAGCGTTTATTTCAATGCATTTGTTCCGGTGAGTTCCGGATGTGTCCCGATGCGGCGTTCCCGCGCACTTTATTTATTACGCGCACGCCGCGCGCCGCCGAAATTGCAGTCTTGACCGCGATCCGTCCAGAAAACGAAACCGAAGTTGCGCTGCTGCCGCCCTCCAGTCGTAGAGCGCCCGCCGGACGGCGTTTTAACCCTCGTCAAGTTTAAGAGTTTTAAATGCCGTCGCGTCGACCGCTTCGAAATATACGAGACCGACAATTATTCAAATCAACACTCGCACTTAAATTAGAAACTACATTTACAAATTTGTGTTTGACGTACAAGGACAAGCTTTTGAGAACTAAACTAATCATTTTTTTAATTCTCTTCATTTTTTTGATTGGCCTAACAAATACCAGATTTTTTATTGAAAACGTTCATATAGTTTAAGGTATTAATACAAAACTAATAATTTGAGATGTCATATTCCTGATTATAATAGCATATAGTTCATCGACCGACTTCTTGTACCTGTCCTACCGCAAGGGTTGATGACTTTAAACTTAACTGCTCGGCGTGGCGCTTCCAAGCCCGTGTGCGTCCGTACTTGCTCTTCGTAACTGTAGCATTTCAGCTACTTGGAGGCACTCTTCGCGTTGTTCTGCTCTACCTGTATATCTGTGGTGTATCTGCGGATCAACTCACCTGAGCGGTGCAGTACTGGCTCTCAGTCAGTATCGGCAGTGTGTCATGGCACTTGTGACGCTAATTTCTTCTTTCACATAACATTTACCATTCTAATTCTTTACAAATAAATAAAACTAACATTTCACTCCGTGGTCAACTGGGAACTAAAGTTGCACACTAAATATTTAAGGCCTAACACTTTAAGGTTGATTATTGAATTATAATTGTTCGATTGGGCTAAATGAAGAAATCTTGGAATACAAACTTAAAACTTACGTACACTATTGAGAATTCCACTTAGTCCAAGTCAGCCTAGCTTTGCTCTGAATTGAGTAACGTCCGTTGGACGTATAATTTGGGACGATTTTTGTCCGAAGGAACAGCGCGTCATGCACGAATTTTTCGAGTCGTGCGTATGCTCGTAATTCCACGATTTCCACATCGGATCATCATCGATTTGAATGTTTTCATAAAAGTCAAAAATCGTCGACAATTACGCCGTCGTGTAATGAAGATGTTAAGAAATTCAGAACATATATTTGAACAGCATAATTGGAAGATTTGAAGCATTTGAACCAAGGTGGGAAACAAGCAACTAGATAGTAACAAGATAGATACTTACAGAAACAAACAAATTAGATCATCGAATGATAGATTGAATAGTAGAAGAACATAAAGTTCACAACACAAACATTTCGATGATTTTTTTATTTCTTTTTTGTGTGTTATTTTTTCTTATTACCGAAGAACCGAAGAGAAAATGCACGAAACACTTGAAAAATATTTTATTGCTCAGCGATGGTGGGTGTGCGATTAAAGATTTGAATCACTTTAATTTGGAGTTTTTGCAACGCGCAACAAAAAGCAACGAAGAAATACTTACCCTGCCATGTCCTACCCTACACCCAGCGCTCTGAAAGCAATTATAACGTAACGTATCGTAAATTCGCACAAGCGGTAAAATTTGATGCAAAATAAAACAACAACAACTTGACAATGAACTGCGGCGGTGTGTTCGTTCTGAGCACCAGAACCAGAACGATGCAGGTCGATTCCGACGCTTTCAGATCCGCATAGATAGCGAACATGCAACCGATGAAACGTTTACGTTGCGTTTGCACTTTACCCGTGTTTAGTTAATTTTAAATTAACGCAAACTGCCCTAAATGCAGAATCGCTCTCGGAAAAGAGAATTAAACAACATTTGGATCGTTATTTGCGAGTCCAATCAAACAAACACGATAAATACTTTTTTCAATTGTTTTTTTCGATTTTAGAATGGGAGAGAATTAGTTGGGAATTTTTGTAAAATATATTTGATTACGGGGGTCAATCAAAGGTGTACGTTAGGAGGAGATACCTCGCAAGTATTCGATGCGAGGTATCGTTCCGGTCTCGATCCAATAAACAGGTAAATCACATGATTCATGCGATCCGCGCGCTTTTGTTCAACGGCTTGACTCGACGGCGTTACCGTAATCGGCGATCGCCGATGCCGAGCGCTCCGAAAAACCGTTCGCGAGCCGAAACGCGAGCAGCGAGCGAGAGCAAACCAAGCATGTGAGTCAATCAAGCGTCGCGCGGACGAAGGAGTGAACTGCGTTGAACTCCTTTGCGACGGGACTTTCTCATAGGAACAGAACCATCTTTACGAGAACAAACGACACATCAACAATCAAAATTGAACAATCCACGAGAAATGATGACAACTATTAGAGACGGTTTGTAAGAATGGTAAGGACTGTAAGTATATGTAGGTAACTGAATGTTTGAAAGCTGAAATTCATTGTTTTACATTTTAAAGTAATAACAACCTAATGGTTTGCTAAATTATATTTAACGCGAAGACTGCAAGAGAATAAAATGCTTTCTATTACCTCCCACACTGAGCGAAAAAGTGTTTTAATTATTGTTGTAGAAAATCCAACAATTAGTTACAACCGGTCGAGCAGAGAACTCGCGCATACATGTTTTGATGAGTTTATTCGGAGAGACGCTACCGGCCCCGAGCTTAACAAAAAGCGCCGACCCTTCTCCTCATTAGCAGCGCCGAGGAGCATATTTCGTGCGTCCGTCAGGGCGCGCCGAGTAAATTATAAAACAATTACGTCCGGCAGACGCGGCGGCGGCGGCGGTGGTAGCGAAAAACTAGAAAAACACATGTGCTCAGCTCAAACTTTTTCTTCCAACAAACACGCTCGATGTGCGATAAGCTGAACCCTTGTCTCGCTTTGCATACTTTTGTGTTTTGTTTCTTTTTCTATATGTACATACTCGGCACGTTTGCCCTTCGCCTCCGGCTGTTTTTTTCCCGATTAGATTTATTCTCGCACGAGCACGAGGACGTGTTTGTTTGCGCGCGTGTCGAGGTATTAGAGAAATCCACCGCTGCGGGAATCTAGGCGGTTTTCGGTGAAACGATCGACGAGGGAACGCTTCGCGAGTTGCTGGTGAAGGTTGGCGGCGGTGTTCTTGCTCGCTCGCGCCCGAGCGATTTTTGCGAACGCGCGAGAGGAGAGCGCGCTGTAACTCTTGGTGGTGGAGGCGGCAGCAGCGGCACGGCGCAACAAGTTGTCGCATTTTATCGTCCCGCTGTTATAGTTTAAGTTTTCCTCCCGACATAGTAATCGTCGTCGCGAGCGCGCCGCGTGCCCTCCGTCGAACGGCGGTGAACGCGGCGAACATGAAGTTAACATAATTTTCGAATTTTATCTGGGCCCTTTTCCCCACGGCGATGCGTTATTGAGCTATTCATGCGTAAATCCGCCAAGCCATTCCTTCTTTCACGGCGTTTTTATTTATCGGGGATTGAGTAACGTTCATAAAGTTCAGTTTAGGATCACTTCTCAAATAAATTGTTTATTTTTTCGATTAGAATTACTCAAACTCTTGTGGTTTTATTTGCAATTTCAATAATGTTGTTTTGTTCTTGAGAGTAGTTTTTGTCACTACTAGTTTTAGAACTAAAGTTTGGCACTAATAATGCTACATGAATTGGATCATTAAAGTCGCAAACTTGGTTTTTCAAAAAATAATTAATTTTCTTGTAATTTTTGGAAGATTTAGAAGGGAAAAGACTGCACTGTGACTATTTGCATTCATCAAAGATTCCGGAAGCAGATTTCAACGATTAGAGCAGTGAATGTGCAGTTGCTAATGATCGTACGTATGGAAGACCTTTGCAGGGGGCGGAAAACGCCCGAAAGGTCAGAACTCCACTCACATCCCGACTGTCCCGAAGCAATGTTTATTTGCTCTGTGTAGGTAAGGCGGAAGCCAACGGTGCCCACATGAATATCATCCGCCGATAGAAGAGGCGCACGATATATATATTCATGTGTTTCGACTATTATTAGTAGCGGCGGTGGCAGCGGGGACGGCGAAGACGAGAGATCGAGGGTTGCGCCGCACGTAGCGTGCATAACGTTAACTACACATGTGCTCCCGCCGCGGCCGGGCTAACGGCGATCCGAACAAGGGCGAATATTACACCCGCGCTCACCGCCATCCCACACCACTCCACTGCACGCCGGTTTACTCCCGCAGCCGACTGCGATTGCGATTGTGTGCGAATGTAAATTCCGAAATTTCGCTTACGCTTGTGTTTCCTTCCTTCGACGGAGCGGCGGTCTCCTTAGCGCCCCCGCCGCCTCCCGGGTGCCGGCCGCTTGCTCCCGCTTACTCTCGTTTATACTCCCTTACTCCCGGTAATATCGCATTATTGATTAAGGCAACTATCGAACTACACTCGGTCGCACGTATGACCATTGCATGCCGCCGCATCCATGGAGTCGTCGAAAGGTTGAAACGCGCTGAGCTTTTTACCCGCGTTCATTAAATCGACGCTGCTGCCGTTTTTGCCTCCTGCGAGAATAAGAAGCACAGAAGTTGGCGCGCCGTCGGCAAAGCAAGTGAACCTGACCGGAATTATTTAATTTGGGGCCGCCCGCAACATGCTGATGTTGATGTGGAATGTGTTTAAATAACATGTGTGTATGCAAATAAAATCCGCGCCGCCCCACGAGTCTCCATGCAGACTCGCGCAACGCGAGCAATTTGCGTCAGGTGTTGTTTGCCTCTTTTCCCATTTCTGCTGCTCGCTTTTTGCCCGGCTGACTTCTGTTTTACTGCTCAAGCAAAAACTTAAACAAACACCACCCGGTTAAGATGGGGTAGGAAAAATAACGAGCATGACTATCTATATAATTCAATTTACAAGTTAAAGAACACGTTGACGGAATGCATTCGGTTTCAACGAAATATTTATGACTCAATCCGCATTGCTGGTGCTCATATTTTGATCAACTGACTGAAGACGCTGCTTTGGGAGTCTCAAGTTTGATTTTGTTCGTGTTGGCAAAGTTCCCAAATATTTATTGTCCTCAAATCTCCTCCAGCAGGTATCGCCAGCTCGCTCGCTCTCGTCCCAAGGGGCGACAGCGGCAGCGAACACATGAATATGCAAAGCAAACCACACCTCGGCAGGCCTGTGTTCGTTTTTGATGTCCTGCGTCCGCTCGCTCTTTGCTCCCGCCGCGCTTCTTAAAGCAGCGCGAAATCTTCGCCCTTGCCATCGCCGTTGCTGTTTCCTTTTCCTTCTCTCGTTCCGCTCCTTGCTCCTTACTTTCCTTGCCTTCGCATTTACATAAAGGACACTTCGGCCGGCTGGCCGGCGATAGTTTTAGATGTGGTAAGATTAATGTCCCCGGTCGCCTCCCCTTTCGGCCGCGCAACCCTTTTCTTACGCGCGCACATACGAGCGGACGGCGGGTGGCGGGTGCCGAAATCCGTGCGCGCCGTACACACACGCCGCTGCTGTCTCCGGCCTTGTGCGCGTCATCTTCGAGCCGCGGCGGGTTGTTTTTACTTCGCCCGTATGCAGATGAGCTGCGACCGGACGCCGACTACTTGCGAGAGGACACAGCCTGACCCGAAACACGCGCGCCCTTTCTTTGTGACAACGGGGGCGGAGGCGCGTTACATCCTTGTTGTCTTAAGTTATGCTGGCCGTGGAGTTGGAGCCGATGAGAGGAAACTTTCCTTTAGAGAAATGTTCAAAGATTCCCTAAGAACTTAGGTCTTAGGTTCAACGAAAAATGAAGTGTTACTTTCCCACAAGTCATCTCATTCCGACTTTCACCAATTGTTTTAAAAAGAAGAAAAGACATCAAAGTCATCATTTCTTTATTATTAAATTTAAAGAAACTTATGGAAATATAAATACTGTTTAGTTTGGTTATCTGATGTTATGGAGAACGCACCGAAGCAAACTCGGAGTGATCAGTGATTAACATTGATTAACATTCGCTAAGATTTCCTGCCCCTTCTGTCGGCGGAGTCGTGTCCAATGCGCGTCTTCACCGGGATCTTCGAAGTCCGAAGATTTATGAATTATGCAACGAACGGTCAAGCGAACACATTCCGAGGTTTTGATTTTCTAGGTGGCCGGCCTGAAACGAAAATGTTGTTGCTGGTCGACGGGGGCGGTGCGGGTTGAGGACGGCGTGTCCCCTCACTTCTCGAAGAGATCGCGGCGGACGAGTGTTATGATTTAGTTATAACCGAAGCCCGCACACACACAATGCGAATCGATAGTCCGACCGCCCGCACCGCCCCCTTGGCCGACTCGCGTTTGGCGCGGACGTCCATCTCAAGACATTTCGGTCGTACATATTCCTGCTCCCTGCTCATCTTGCCGTTTAGCGCGGCTCCTTGTTCGCCGCTGTAATTTCCACCTTCGATTCAACCCTCCACTGCCCCCTCGACTCCGCACCCTTTCCCTAACAACTGTCCGTTTCATATATCCAAAGCGCGCGATGGACTAATTCATATTCCTCATACTTGTCCACTCGCGCACGGAGGCGATGGAGAATGGATGCGAGATGACATCGAGCGGCGAGGCGGCGGTGGCGAGAGGCGGTAGGTATGCCGCACGCTCGCCTTCTGCCGGGCGTATGCAAATGAGGTAAAGACCGAACGGCATCGGACACGAAACGCCGAACACGGCCAAACGCGGCTGCGGCCAAGCGAAGACCAAGACGCCTCGTCGTCTCCCCGCTATCCCCACAGGTCTTATCAAAGTCCACGCTAACGTTCGCCTATTCTAATCACCACACCGAGCGTTGCGCGAGCCCATGTAACCATGCCATTGCTTACCAGAATGCTGGTGGCAGTGACACTCGGTGTGCGAAGGTTGATGAGTAATGTTGGGTCTTAAGATTGTGTATCCAGAGCGGGTGGCGGTTGCCGTCCGTGTGTGACAGCGCGCGTAGGTGTGAGGGTGACTGTTGCGGAGGCGCGGACCGTGGGTGGATGTGAATGGACACATAAATATTAGTTCAAGATGTGTATAGTGCAAGCGCGGCACGGCGTGCGCTGGCCTCGGACCAAGAAGCTCGCCTGTCAAGACCCTTTCTCTACCGACACCCTTCCGCCAGCACCACCCCCGGCGCTGTCCCCTTCGCTAACGCAAATGACCACCGCTCGCAAGATCCGGGCTTCTTGAAATTCAAAATTTGAACTACAAATTATTCCGGGGATTCTATAAAATTAACATTCTGCGAATAATTATCACAATCCCATCAATTTATTTAAAGGAAAATAAGATTTAGAACACTGAAGACATCTGGAAACTGTTTTTTTTTAAGTAAAGAAAGCAAAATTTGAGATAAAATCTTCTTAACGTCTCCCATTCTTAGTGCATGAGGGATTGGGTGACTTGAGGAAAATATCCTAACAAAACGCGTGGGAGCCGAGAAAATCCCATTCTCGTTCTTTGCGAATGTGCACATTGTTTTTGTCACACATTCATGGCCACAATGTGCTGTTCCATCCCATTCTTAGCTCTTGCGCGTCCTTTCGTGACGCTTTTGCTGAAGACACTATTATTTCCAGGATCGCGCTCCTGCTCCTGCTCTTGCTGCTCACACGCTTCGTCCTCGGCTTTTGTTCTCCGCAATAATAACACTTACGTCGCTCCCATATAGGGCGTGAATGCATTATTATTAATATTGTGCGTATTTGGGTTCTTCTTAATTTTGCGAACGTATCCAAATAATGTGTCCTTTGTTCGTGCGTGCCGGCGCCTCCACCGCCGCTGCCGCCGCGGCATCCATTTACCATTTGAATAATCGCTCCGCTCGCATGATAATTCCGCGTGGCGTACTTACACTTGGCGCGTTCAAGTGGAGCGCCGCAATGGGGGCGACGCTTATGTTGCGCCGCGCTGAAACATCCCCATTGTTCGGCAACAAAACGACGTTTTGTCTTCGACACACATATATCAAGCGTCTTGGCGCACAAGAGCAGTGGTGATTTTTTGTGTGATCTCTTGGTGAAAACTTCGATTAATCATTCATTTTGATATTTAAAATTCCTGCCAAAAATTTGCAGACTTGATGTTGGTTGGCAGCCTTAAATGAAATGAAATACGACGTAATAATAGTCTGAGGTAGTAATGTATGCACGAGAAGAGCATGTTGCGTTGCGCGTTTAGGTCCATACTCTTCCCCTCGCCGACTCCGACGAACGGCTTGTCGGACGTAGGTAGTAATGTTTCGATTCTCCTAATGTTCTAATGTTCCTTAATGTTCTAATGTTCACATATTCCGATGTGTTCTCTCTCAGCAGCGTGTGGCGGCGGGGTCGGGAGCGGACGAGCGAGTTAGTCGTGCAATCCGCACGGTCCTTAGTCTCCTAATTTCGTATTCCTATTCGTATTTCAAGTCCGTTCTAAGACCAATATACAGGTTTGAAAAGGGTTGCCGGCTCGCCGTAACATGCATGTGGAGTTTAGAGATATATGTCTAAGAAAAGGGTCAGAGAACAGAGAGCCGGGGCCGGGTGGATGGTGCGGGGGAGAGAGTTAGAATAGCGGGGGCGGCGGACGATGTCTTACACACATTAGGTGTACGTGCAGGCGAGTGTTTGTGTTATATGAATATTCTTGTTGCTGCCGTTTCCCCGCGCCTGCCTGCCTGTCCTTTCCGATTCCTCCCGGCCTCCCCCGGGCGACGGCGTGTGCGTGTCCTTCTCGCGCGTACCTTACATTGGAGGGCGCGCTGGTCATGTTTGCTTTGCGTTTCGCACACATGTGCGGCGCGCGTTATATATTAGTCGGAAGACAAAAGGAGCCGGCCTTAGGAGCCGAGGGGCGGCTAAGATTTCCTTTCGAGGCGGATTTGGGCGCAAGGCGCGCGGCGTGCGGCGGACGCGGCATGGCCGAAAGGGGTCTCTAATTACAATGTATGATTAATTATCAAACGCCGGCTTCTGCAGCCCACGCGGCGAGCGAGGAAAGGACAGCGCCGTCGAGCTGTCTTGTGCTGGACTTTGGATGACGACGACAGGACAGGACGACGGCGACGGGGCGCATCTTGCGGCTGGGCGCTTCGGCGAAGATGTCTTACTGCCAGTTTTCTCTCGCCGACCGCAAGCCCACGCTGCCGCCACCCCTCGTCGCGTCCTAGCTCGCAAATTCGTCCTTAAAGTTCATGCTAATGTCATCATACCCACACCGAACTGCCTCTGCTTCTTTTTTATCCAAATCTCTCACTGGGTAACATTGTATTAAGTTGTTTAA
Organism: Atheta pasadenae; assembly: GCA_030264155.1. NCBI lineage: Eukaryota > Metazoa > Arthropoda > Insecta > Coleoptera > Staphylinidae > Atheta > Atheta pasadenae. The sequence goes on along the minus strand of JARJDS010031189.1, from coordinate 56,978 downwards.
ATAAATTGCATCAAAACAACACCATGTATTTGTAAGCAATTATATTTTTTAATTCAACAGTTACTCATTTATTAATTAATTATTCATTTAATTTAATTAAGTGTGAATAAAAAATATGTTGTAAATTAAAAACCGATTTTGTAGTCAATAACAATGATAATTGTCGATAAATTGTGGGTATTTATTAGCAACACCTTGTATATGATGAATATTCCCAAGCATACATCTGATATTTAGCATTTGCGAGCAAGTTAGGGCATGTTAGGTAAGTACATTCGTGCAAAATCTGTGCGAGACACACTTCTGTCGCTGCACCGCGCCGCCCCCGCACCGTCCGGACGTCTAAGACGACAGGTACACTCCTCCGAGGAAGCCGAAATCTCTCGGCGGCGTCGAAGAGCGAAGAGCACCCGCGGAAGACAGAGACGGTCGGCGTTCTCGGACGCTGGTCCTGGTCCTGCGGTCGCCCTCCAACACTAACCCAAACCCAAACCCGTAGTGTGCCAGAAAGCGCCTCCGCCGCCCCCGCACCTCTCTGTCCCTCTTTAAGTTCCATCTCATATACATATTACCGAATTCGCTGTGTACGCGCGCACTCACTCACAAGACACGTCTAAGGCGCGTCGTTCCGACCAAAAGATGTCTTGCATCTTCGGTGGGTGCGGGGTAAAGCGGCAGGCAAGGGTTTCGGACGAAGGTCCGACGACTAACACCCCGCCGCAGATAATGCATGTGTTATTAATGGTCGGCGTATCTGCGCTCGGCCAGCCGGCGAGAGCGCAGCCACACGCCTGTGCACGTATATAAGACAAGACGCGAGGTGGCGGGGGCGGAGATGGGGGTAAATGTATAGGGAATATATTAGCGTCGAGAGCGGCCAAGATCCGCTGCACGCGAATGGAATCGAATCGATAATCGTAATATTTCGAGGACTAATCACTCTTCGCACGGATTGCCGCCTCCATCGCTGTAGCCAACGCCACAACGACACCATCATTTTTCGAAGATTTGACGATGGCTCGCATACGATTGATTTCCGATTTCGTTGAGCGTTGATGTCCAAGAGGATCTTATCTGCTTCAGGCCCTCTTCCACTCGGACTCTTTGCATTCTTCCTCGGTGCGTTGCTAATGAGTGCGTGCGGACTCACGCAGTGCGGTGCCGTACCGGATTATTCTGGCGCGCGCCCGCCATGTATGTAAAGAACGAATTAAGTCACCGCAGTCCAGCGTCTTGCTCGTCTCCTCAGCCTGTTGCTTTCTTTTTTTCTGGCGTTATCTTCGAGAGTTTATTGTTGCACGCGGCGAAGAATCGATCGCGCATTGATTCCATTGTTTGTTTCTAACGTGTGCGCGCGTATGCGAGCATTTATTATTATTTGTAGTTAACGTGTGTGGTCTCGAAATTTATTAGTTGTGGAGCGCGTGCCTTGCCGGCGAGGTAAAAAATTGTTAAAGTGGAACAATAACGAGCGAGAACAATAAAACAAATAAATCAAAACCTCACTGTAAAGAGAGACACCACAAGGAGACTTGAAGGAGATGTCAGTTTTTGAATATACATCGAAAACTTCAATAAATGCTCCCACATAATAAGGTCGAAGTTAAAAATATATCAAATTCGCAGAGTTTGAATTAACTAAGAAGTAACGCCCTCTACGAATCTATTTTGATTTCATCATTACAGAGAGTAGAATGACTTTAGAATAATCATGTCGATCAAGAACGACTCAATCTAAAGCAATACGAAGGAAGCACAGAATGCTGATATATATTTTTCGTTGTAAACATTTGCTTCTATTTATTGCTGAAGTTGCTCCTCTGTATAATAATAATCATTTCTTCAAATTCAAGTTATAGTAGAATTAAGTTTGTCACTCTGAAAACGTTCGAAAATGATTTAATAACGATTAGTTTTTGAAGTAAAATCAAAATAAGTTTTTATTTTGCGCAAAAACCACTTACTACATAAAGTTAGCCGAACTCACAAGGAAAAGGTTAAAAATGAGTTTTATGGTTTAATAGCTCCACGCCTGTTCGCAAAACAAACAAGAAAGGGTGTGCGATGCGCAAAGTTCTCGAATAAAATCGCAAAGAGCGGAATTGCGGCGAAAAGTCGTAGATGAAATCACAAATTTCTAACGACCCTAGGCTCTCATCTTCTCTAGCAAAGCAAGTCTAGGTTTGAACCAAACTCGTGTGCTCCTCACCCGACCATTCTTCAGGCGCGTTAGTTAAATCGCCTCGATTTGAAACCGTCGAAATTTCATCGCCGGCGCGCCGATGAATTTTTGCCTGATTATTTGCAATGTTTGTTCACGACTCGCAGCGCGCAAACTCAAAAGCGCGAGAACACGCAAGATGCGCTTTTCGATACGGATACCACGCGTTGCTTGCTCTTCATCGAAGAGTGTTGGTGCTCCGCAAACGGCAACCTGCACCAGGTTGTTGGTAAAACTAAATGAGGCGCTTACCACGGCCGCGCATGTTCGGCTCGTTCGGCTCGTTATTGATAAAGGTAATTGTTTGATAATGTTAGGTGATGGAATACGTACGGCGCGCGGAGGTCGTGAGCAAACACTCCGCAATTTATAATGACGAGCCGCGGCCCGAGACGCGCGAACGCCCCGGAGTCAACCCGACGCATCGCCGTCAGTCAAACGGAGCGAGACCGCGCACACGGAAAAAAAGCAACACCTCTTTTAATCTCGTGCACTATGCAATAATAACCGGGGTCCGAGACGCGCCACGAGAATATTGAACATCATCACATCGCATCACATTATATCATCAGCTCATGTGCAGCGCGAGCCAGTGCGACGTTGAAGGTTCCAAGACTGGCTCGGGCGTTATCGCAGCGCTGATCTTGTTTGTTCATACCTTTTATGATTTTTATTAGTTTTTATTGTGTTCTCGTGCGCTTATGTGGTGTACCTGCGCCTCTTAACTCACGGATCACGGTCCGACGCAATTTGCATTCGACGGAAGTAAGAAAGAATCGAAATAATTTTGGTTAGTTGTGACGTTCACTTTCGTTGGAATAAATGTTTACTACTTGGCGTGGACGGCCGATGCAAATTAAGTCTGCAAGAAGTTTATTTTTGTGTAATCTAGCGTGGTAGAGTGCAAAAATCAAGAGAAATCAATTGAAACCGTCGCAAAACGCAGCAAATAAGCGTGACACGATAAACAGAGCGAAATTTCTACACTCGACACAAGAAAAAGCGAAAGTTGTGCGGTTGCGTTTGCAACCTGCGAAACTGCATCGCATTGCGTCGCATCAGACCACAGAGCAAAAATAAAATGAAAAACAATTGCACCGGGTGAAAAAAAACGCGCACATTGTGTGCACACACTTGCAAACGAGCGCATATCGTATGCATTGCTCGCTTCACAATTTGATGACGCGATATTATCTCTTCGTCCACCTTCGTCGAGCGCATTGTGCGCCCCGGCGTCACGACGACGTCCATTAGTCATTTGTTTTCTTAATTCGACCATGCGGAGCCAGAGCATGAGCGAATGTTGTACGCTGTATGGAAATGTCTCGAGTGTGCTCTAGTAAAATGCATCTCCGGCCTGGGAGTTCTCATCATTATTTAAAGAGATCCTTTTTCTCCACGAGGTCACCAGCCGCGATATGCACGGGGACATGCATGGAGTACGCGCAATTAGTCTTTCTTGTATGACATTTTAAACTGGGCGAATATATTTATATTATTCACATCATTAAAAAAACAATAATTCATTAAATCTACATTGGCACACTTTTTAATAATCTTCAAAGTAGAATCGAGCTAGTTTATTTTTAGTAAGAAGTCAATAAAAGCATGTCTCAAATATCATCTGCCCAGTTATTTATGTTTCTATTCTATTTTCCGAATAAAGCTGACTCGAAATGATACTATTTTGGAGTTTTATGAAAATTGCAGGTCCACATGACCTAGAAAAGAGTGCGGAAGTAATGAAATTGTATCAAATATTCTAGATATTTAAAAAAGGATATTTTCAAACATTGTACCTTATTCAAAATAAATGAATGGTATACCTGCGCGTATAAATAAATCATATTCATATTACCGTTCATAAATAATGCGTCACGATGATACGCCGATAGTCGCAATTAAACATTATTAATTAATTAATAAAACATATCGCGTTTCCTTTCCGCCGTCCTCCGCCCACGCCCGTCCTTCCTCGGCCAAGGCACTCAATGCCATTCGCCAAACCACACCACACCGCGGTTGGTATCAATTTCGGAATCGATAATTTCTTCCGATCTTCTTCGCGGCGTCTTCTTCGCTGGTCTCCATGGCCGCCCTCAGGCTCGAAAACACGAAATGGATTTTCCAATAAATTAACGCAACACTTGCAGATGTAAGCGCGCTGCGGCCCTCGGCGAAGGGATGCGACGTAAGGATGTTAGAGATATATTGTGGTTAACACGCACGTGCTGCCGGACCAAACACGCCACCCCGTTAGCCGCCCCCTTTGCCCGCGCTCGCAATCGCAATCTTGCTCGCTGCTCGAGAGTCGTAACGCGCGCGTCCCTTGTAGTCGCACTCGTACTTGTAGTTGTAGTTATAGTTCGCCGGCCGCCTGCCGCCCCACGGTGAGCAACCCCTTCGGAAAGGTCAGACCCAGCGCTCAGGCACAAGCACAGCCGCTTCTCTACAATATATGCATGGCCAAATATTCTCTCCTTAATGCCATATTCTCCACATTCCCTTATTTTCGAACTCGCGTCGTGAATATGTTTCGCCTATATTCGACATAACTGCGTGCAATCGGCACAATTTGAAATGAATTTTCTACAGGGTGATGCAGGACGATATTTTAAGTAAGAAAACAACATAATCTTGAAAACTAACCTAACTTTTAAACATATTTCTATTTTTTATTTGTCTATTCCTTAAATTTGCTTAAAAATGCAATTTTGTGTTTTTCTTTATTTTTAAGCAATGACAATCTTATTTTAATCTTATTGAAGTGAAAATCTTCGTGTTTCGAAATAGCTCGATTCCAATTGAATTGGATTGCATTGCAAGTGAGCGAAACACTTTGTTACACAGCATAAAATTTAATGCTTCATAATCGTATGGGGATAGTTTTGTCCGTGATAGGTAATCGAAACAGATATAGCAACGGCCGTGGCGGCAAAGGGTGGCAGCCGGAAGACGACGCTGGGGACGGCGGACGACCGCGTGCGCTCACACACTCGCACACACACACATACGCCAACACAAGGGGAAATTGGAAGATAGAGGAAAAGCACTTAGCAAAAGGACGCGTTCGGCAGTTAATATTTAGTCGATAATGACGACGACACGAACAACAGCAATAACAATTACTTATACCAAAGAATCTCTGCAGTTAAGAGTCAACAGTCACCAATAAATAAGAAAAGTTTCGACTATATTTTCCTCTATAAACCTAACGATGAAGATGTAAACCAAAACAAAAATTTGTTGAAAAATTCGTGCTCGGTGCAAACGCGTGATCACTTAGTTATCTAAACAAGCATTTTTTCTCGCGCCTCTTGACCAGGATGCGTGTGGGCTCTCACTAATACGGCCACGATGCGCATTAAGATACGAGCGCGGGGCGAACCCGCTCATTATAACACATTACGACACGTAACGACGAATCGCGGCGCGCGAGCACCCAAAAGAGCCACAAATTATAACTGATAATTTATAATCATTTATAACGCATGTGTAAACATGTTATTAGGCTGCGCCGCGCGGAAAAATCGTGCGCACCGAATGCTGCCGGCGCGCGTAAATAAATATGTGGAAATTATTCAAGCTGTGCAATTAGACTTGCAGGCACACCGCTTTTGTCAGAATTAGTGAAATAGAATTGCACCCAATGCCTTCTGTGATGATGATTTATTTCAAACCATTTTAAGACGAGCTTAAACGGTTTTTGCTGTAGAATTTGTTAAACGTTTGCATTTTGGGGTTCAATATGGCAATTTGCGACAGTTTCAATTTTTTAGATGATTGCATTGAATTCACCGCGGTAGATACAAATGTTAACCTGCATGAACATTGTAACAATTGAACATGAATCTGTGCACCTCGGCAATGCGACGCGCGGCTTTTGTTCGGCGCTCGGCGTCGTGTGCAGCGTGCATGGCTCACGTGTAGTAAGCCCAGTCAGGACAAATTGCTCGAGCACGATTTTCGATATCGGAGAGCGGCCGCGCGCGCGGAGGGCGGCTTGAGCAAATTACCATTCCACGGCCGAGCGCAACAGCACATGTAGCATGTAAGTGCACCCATGTTTCTGCTGTTCGCAGGCGCGTCGCGGAAACGACGCGACCGCGCTAGAAAAACAACCACGACGACGGCGGAAACAATGCGAGCGCGCACAAATGCGCAAAAAGGCGCGTGTTTGATCAAATGCATGGGAAGCGAGCGCAAGACGGAATAGCAAATTCTCAGGAAGTGCAACATGTGGATAGTTGATTGATTTCGATAGTAAATTATAGGTATTATCTTAATAAAACAAACTTGAGGATAAAATCAACTAGTTTTGTTGCGCCAACTTTATGAAGAACTTGTTATAGTTTATTTTTTTAAGTCAGAACACGTTTAACTAATAAAATCGTCAATTGTAGTAGAACGGTTTGACTTAGACGTCATTAACAAAGAGAAATTCGTAATTTCGTAGTTAGTTGTAAACGTCTTTTGCGCGTCGCTTATTTTTTTCCCTGACTTTAAGGTGTTGCTAATGTAACGCCGTTTAAGGCGCTGTTAACGTGCGCTCGGTCACGTTCCGTGCACATTCTGTGAATCTTATTTGATTTACACGTAGATCGAATTTCGTTATTTTTACCGCAAACTATTGGGATTACAGTAATCCAATTGCTGATCACCGCGCGCCGATTAGATGTTGATTAATATTTCGGAGCGCTTTACACGCCGATTCATTAAAAAAATGATTAAAAACGAAAACACGATCGTCCGCGCGAGTCATGAAATGTTGGTGTGTTCCTCATGTTTCTAATTATTTGCGTTATTGCGCGCGAAACGAGAGTGCATGAATTTGGTCATGATTTTCATGGGCTCATGATCGGCGATGCTATCGGCCTCCTCGACCGAGCAGTTGATCGTTTGCTTAATGTTCAGAGGGACTTTTTCCAGAGTGTGCGAACCCGAGCATCACGAGCGGCCCGAACACCTCGCGGACACGTCGAGTGCAGACGGGGGGCGGCGAGATGCGCCGGTTTGTACATTTGCGGCATGTATAATTAGCGCGCGCTGACCGAGCGTGACGCGCGTCGCCAGCTTCATTCAATTGATTAATGCCGAAATGCAAATAGAAGCAGCAATGGAGGCGGCGAACGCAGTTGAGGCGGCGGTCGTGGTGGCGACGACGGCCGCGCGCGCGGCCGGACTAATCTAATATCTCCGAGGATCTGTCACGTACGTCGGTCAGCGATACGTGATCCACCCTGCATGCATTCGGGGCGCAATTCAAACACGCGCCGCGCACACGACGAAAACTTCCCGAAACTACACATATTAGGCGAGCCGATCGGCACGCAGCCGCCTCCGGCCGTAGAATCATCCTTTTCCCCCCAGTGAAAATTGATTCGATGAGGTGTAACTTTCAACCACATCTATATAACCGCTTTTTTATTATGATCAAGATTATACTGTTATTCTAGGAAAATTATTTTTTCAACCATAATGAAAAAATTCATTTATGATTTATCTGAAAATAATTTGTGTCATGTATGCACGTGCCGTATCAGTTTACGTATTAGCAAAAGCCTTAAAGGTGGAAATCCTATCTGCGCACGGGGCGCACGAACCAATTTCGCACTGCGCACACCTCGCGTTTTTGACGAAAATTGAACGTAACATAACACTGATTGCGTCTTCGCAAACGCCGTGCGTTACAACTTACATCACTTGCAGCGTGAAAAACTTACGAGTGCAGTCAACATCCGAAGAAGCGCGGACTTAAAAATGACCAAAGATGGGACGTTTAGTTAAAGAAGAAGAAGCGCTGATGCGGACTTCTAAAGTGGTCGTCGTTGAGGTCGAGTGCTTGCTTGCACTTACTTGCAAGAGCAAGGAACGAAGACATTTTCTATTAACGGCTTTTTATGCGGCTCGCGGGCCGCCGCATTACATGTGTAGCGTTTTGCATGTGGTCGCGATTTAATAAGTTTGTTTCGAATTCGATTCAATCCGCGATATTGCATTTCGCTTTCCGAGCCGCGCGGAGTTCTTCATTGTTTCGTTCGCTCTTATTCAACGCGCGGTCACGTTTCACGAGCGCATGTGGAATGTGCGCTGCGCTAATACATGCGTGGCATAATCGCAAATATTCAATGTTGCAATGGATGCGCACTCAAAATTAGCCATATTCAATTCTCTAGATTTACAGTAAGCAATCCTGGCTGTGTTTGATTAGTTTTTACCAGAAAATTTCACTAGTAAAGTCAAGAAACAAATTTTGGGGTTTATCCCATGTGATTTTAACAAAGCGACTCAGGATTAAAAGGATTTCAAGTAATTATTTTAGGATCTACATATCCTGCTGGGCTACTGACATATCGTCCTTTTATGTAATAATATAAACGTTAAATTCACTATAAAATAAACATAAAAAAACCTTCTATATTCTCTATTAAGATAGAAAATTGTTCATCGCCGAATGAAAGTATTTAATTACCTACATTGAATTGTTCTATTGTAACTTCCGAAACTGGGGGTTATTAGTAGACGAATGTGCGGCGGTGGTTCCGACAAATTACCGCGACCCGCGACGTAGGACATGCACGTGAGTATCACTTACATATCGCCATCAAAGGATCCACACGTTGTCATTAGCCCGCGTTGTTCGCTATTACTCGGCATCGTGTTATTAGCTATCAATTGTGTTTGTTTAGGTAGGTATAAATTACGCTCTATTCCGCTCCGCTTTTTTTTAATTGCTACGCCAATCGTTAGTCGCCGGCGCGTCGTTTAGTTGCATAGTTGAGCAGTAACAGGGAAACGCGTTAAGACAAAGCGATGGATAATGTGGCGCATTAAGGAGACTCGCACGCCACGCACACATCAACGACTGGCCGTCGACACCGCCTCACAACCCCGCACACAACACAATTCGATATGTCATTTGCTGCGTGTATCACTTCATTAGATATTATTCGAGGATGCGCTAGAAAGGAACTAGCGTTACAAATTCAAATTGATATTAATTGACATGTGTTTGACTACTATTAACGCACACCGGCTTGTTTGATTACACCATAGGGCCACTAATAATTAATTCCTTCAATTGTGTTTTTATTACTAATGTTCACACGATAGTCATTATTTGATGGCTTTATGAAATGTTGTGTAAGGGTGCTCGAACTCTAACTATAAAACATAATTTAATAAAATTCAAATAAAATTGTAATTTACTATTTGTTTCGATTTTTATTTGCGGGTTTAATGGCATTTCAACTTTGATAAAATCAATAAAAGATGAACACTGCAACGCAAGAACTCAATCCATCTCCTGACATTCGAGATTCGCAGTGATTCGATATTCGCGCATCCAAACAATAAAATGAAGCAATTTTCCTAGATCTCATCAACGCTCGACGCGGCGCGCGCGCCGCTAAAATTCGTAAACGAAAGGCAAATAATATATCATTGACCTGAATTTCGTCCATCTCGACTTCTTCAATTACGAAGCGCTACGCGGCCGCAGACTAGGCGCAGCGGATCCCGTTCGGATGCAATGAAAGAATATTCATATTCATCGCAACATCAACACTCGCATCAACAATAACAATAACTTTTGCATCATCGGGCGCAAACACGGCGCGCACAATGGGCGCGCGCGCGGCGCATAATGGGCCCGGAGTGAACCGGTCGAATTGGAACGCGCGAGGAGCCGCGCGCAATCAATAATACATGATACTACCAAATGTGAACAACTCCGAACAACTTCTTTGGCAATCGCCGATCGCCGCTGACGAAATTTAATACGCGCGCTAATATCTCGCGCCGGAAGGCGCCGCGCCACGCAGCATTTTACGGATGCAACAATGGTCGCGGCCGCCCGCCGCTATTAACTAGAACAAGTGGAAACTATTAAATATGAATTAGAAAAGTTCACTCGTGTAAGCATAACAATCAGCGCGCTTCGTTTACAACATCATTTGTTTGCGCGCATCGCTTCGATACTTCGATTGATTTACAAATTGAATTTACAAAAATCCGTCTCTATTATCATCATTATGCCTGCGCTTTCAATTCTTTTAAGCCTAAGGATGTATTTTGATATTGTTCTAACTGAAACGAACCTTCAACCAACCAGTATGGGCGAATTTTGTTTTTGACTGAAAGAACAATTCTTTCATACAACTTTCATACAGCAACCGTACCTTTCTTTATATGAATATGTTTTCTATAATTAGAAATTTTTAGATATTAAACTTCAATAATTAAATTCAGTAACCTTTAGTTTTTATTAAACTAATAACTGTTTATTTGCATTGTATCTTTGATAGTACCCGCGAGGCAAAGAAAAATAAAAATCAATCGAAAACAAATTAGCATGTAACAATACTAAATATTCTAATCATTCATCAAGCGCTGAACATCAACTCGTACGCGTTCCGATTAAGCATTTACACCACATTGTTATTTATCTTCAATTTGTTTTCAATTACATTTTTATTGTTGGCTAGTTTTAAAATTTATTACAATTTTATTCAAATGCGGTTTGTTTCAAACTCTAACTCTGACTCAGACAATAATATAATAAAATCGTAGCAAGCATCTACGGCTATTACAATGAACTTAATAAAGAACTTAAAGAATCACACGAAGAATAAAACACACGAAGCAAATGAAACATTCAACGCTCAAGAGCGTTTGCTTATAATCACTGGGTTGAAATCGTGATTTTAAATATAAACGTAAACGTAATGAAACGAATGGAAATGAATGATGGATTAATTATTGATTGTGGATAGTGTGGATACAGTGCGCCATTGTGTCGGTACACAATATGTGCATGTAAATTACATGTAGCGCATAATTACATATCACTTAGCGGTCTTAACGCTCATTACTTGTACGTTATTACTGCGGCTAGTGTGTTATTAAATTATTTCACCGTTTGCTTCTCAAAGTTTTCGTTCAACGCTGGTGCGTTGATTTTTACTTGGATGTACAATATCATCGAATATTAATGGCTAGCGGTTTAAATTAGGTTATTGATAGTTTTTGAAAAGGGTTTTAACGCTGAAGTGAATAAGTATCTTCATATAAACATGTGTCAATATAGTGTACTGACAGTTTGTGCGCGCAGCAGTTCGAATTTATCAACACGCCGCTCCAAATCTAAATCCTAAGACCAAGTTCAGTTCAGCGGACGCTGCGAGAAGCGCTGAAAGAAATCGCGATAAGAATCGTGGTGCGCAGTGAACCCATATGTCGGTGGTGCAATCGGGGCATCCACTCGCCGATGCGGTCGAACGATATCGACGAAATCGTACAATCATGCAAACAGAATGGACAATGTGATGCGGCGATCGCATCGGACGCCAATCGGCCGATATTGTCAATAACTCTGCGCGCACACTCGCGCTCACAATTAAAAAGAGGAATGATAATAGATATTAGATAAATGCGATTCAATGCCTGTCGAGCCAAGAGACCCCAACAAGAAATAATAACTATTCACGCGTCAACGTTGGAATTATGCGCTGCGTTTTTTATTTAAATTAATTGACTTTTTCGTGCGGATAATTCGAAAGGATTTGTATCGGAATTAAAGTTTAAGGTGTTTGGTTGGAGTGGCGAGCAAAGCGGAAGTAAGATTGCGGCGAGGTGACGATAAAGCGGTTGTAAGTGATTTCTGCTGGGGATTTGTGGACGTTGTGTCACTTTGTCGACCACCGCCGCCGCGAGGAATCGCAGGTATACGCGGTGCGACAATTATTTCCATAGTTATGGCGCTATTGTGACGGTTATTGACGTTATAATAGTCGCAGCTGATACTGATCGCGCGGCGACGTTGACGACGCGATTGCGGTCGGGCAGGCGCGCGCGCGAACGCAAACAAAGCGAAGAAAGAGGCGGCTCACGGCGAACAATCGCCGAAACACCGCGTCGAGCCGCACCGCACCGCAAACGTTCAACGTTCCTGATGACCATTACGACCGCGTCTCGAGTGCTCTAATTGTTACAGTTAACGGGCTCGCCTTTTTTCGACTCATTTGCGCGCGATTCACCTGAGCGGCGGGAGGCGGGAGCGGCGAATGTGCGCAGACACAAAACTGCGATTAGAATAAGCGTTCAAAAGTCGTGTAGCTAAAGCGCTGCGAGACGAAAACAAAATAAACACAATCAAAAGTTAATTAGACATTATGGCAATGCGCGTCGCCGTCACCGTCCAAGTGGCAGATTATGAAAGGAGGCGGGTTGCAATAAAACGATAATTACACACGCGCGGTGGACGCATCGCCGGCCGGCGATAATCTTGATTGATGTAACCACCAATGAAGCGGTCTCGCGGCGGGCCGGTTCTCATCGCATATCGCATTCCGACACGGCGCGCCTCCCCGACGGCGGCTCGCGGCGGCGGCGCGCTTCTTTCGGCGCTCTTTCGCACACGAGACTAGTAGGCGGCGCGCGCGAGATGCGTGCGGGCATCGGGATGGCGCACACACATGTGTGGGCCCACCCATCGCCGCACACACATGTGCTGGCGACGGCGGCACTGGCGGCGGCAGCGACGGCAGCAACGGCGCAGTTTTCCCGCGCGGTGCGCGCGGCTCACACACGCCACACGTCGTCCGCCCACACGTCGCGATGCTCACATGTCGCGGCGCGCCCGCCCGCCGCCGGAGACTTCAACGGAAGCATCGGCGAGTTATCGCAAGCGCAGCGTCCTCGCGCCCAATTAACGCGCGAGGCATGAAATATGACGCACGCGAGCGCTGGAAAAAATAACGCCGCAACGCGCAGAATGAGGAATGAGTGGTCAGGAGGGAAATTTATTCGTTAACGCCGTTGTTTGTTATGAGTTAATTTATGCCGACACCTTTTTCCTCGCGCTGTGCGCGGTATTCAAAGGCGTCGCGGCCAACGCAATTCTTCAGCTCGAAACTTCAACACATCAGCGCAAACAAAAATTCCACAAAGATTTATTATATTTGCCCTTGTTTTCTTTTATTTGTGCGTTTGGTGGTTTTATTTTTACGTTTTCGTTTTCGCCGCTTTTATTAATGCATCTCTTCAAACGAACTTTTATTCCACCTCGGCTCCACCATCGAGCTGGTACGATCATCAAAAGACGTTAATATGTTAGCACTTTATTTGTGCGCGTATTATTATTCTCCCGTCCCGGTCTCTCGCGTCCCGGTTTTTGTTGCGCCTTTTGCGTCAGCGTTTTCGCGTGCACGAGCCGCGGTTATTTGTTACACATAATAGCAATTTTCTCGTGTGTCAAGTGTCCGATGTTTACCGAAATCTGCCCCAGAGCGTCGAATTATAATATTTATAACCGCGCTCGAAACCGGCCTCGGCGCTGGCACCGGCTCCTACTCGAAGACCGTCCGGGCGATGGCAATAAATTTAACTAAATAAACACATTTGAAAGTGGCAACGATGTCCGTTCGCCAGCGTCCAACATTCGCTACATTTTCTTAATTAACCATGTTTCCCTTCGGCAAACAATCCTGTCACATTCTCCCATTTTCTACCACCCTGTACATTCGACTTCACTTTGATAAATTTGCTCTGATTTACTTTAGCATTAAATACATTCGTCACAATGCTAAACTTTCTAAGCTCTTCGTGCGAAGAAGTGACGTCATCGGCCCATTTCAGCCCATTGTGCATGCGTTGATTACGATTTGCAAAAAATATGAAAATGCCTATTGTTGGATTGTATCGGAATGCATGCATGCAGCGTGGGGTTTTTCATTGACCGCCTTGTGATTATCAAACTAAAATAACTAAAAGTCCGGCAAATCACGTACGCGAAAACGGCGCGCAATCACAGAGACAATGCGCGCGCGTCCGCCGGCCGCGTCCAGTATAAGCGCGCGCGCTTTGCCGCCGCTCGCCTTTTTGCCTGCGCTTTTTAATTTCCGCACGTTGTGGTCCGCAATTGCGGGCAATTACACATGGCTCTACATGCGCGCGGGCGCGTACGTGCGCTCGACCGCGGCGCGCCGACGTAATGAAAACGAAAACGTAACGAATCGCACACACAGCGCGCACTCGCACTAGCGAATAGCGAGCGAGAGCTCACACGCGTGTGTGCATGGTTGCAATTTCGTTTGCAATTTGCTTGCGAAACGTCAGACGATCGGCTTGATCGAATCGAATGCGCTTCGGGAAAGACATCTACGAGTGCACACAATAGATTTCTAGAAGTCGCGCAACTCGCAACTCGCGCTCGAAGAGTTATTGACACTGTTTCGGACATGATCCACTTGCGCGCCGCTCGAAAAACGCAGCAAAGCGGAGCAGGAATAAAAAAAACCAAATTCCCACGCATGCTGATCGCGCCACAGTTTCTTCTCGCGCTCGACTTTTTGTTCTTTCGCGCTCGTCCGCTCGCGATCGACGATTGTCTCGCAGTCTCGCGCTCGCGCTTCTTCTTCTTCGGCCGGATTTAGCGTTGATTCGTTTTAGGTTTGCGCGCGAGTGACGCGCCAGCGGATGTGTACGATGCCCAGGCACGAATGTGAAGAGCGATGTATCGCGTCGGTAATGTGAGGTGTAACTAATGTAAAAATCACCGCAAACGTCGGGAAAGCATCGAATACATCTCATCCACGTTCAACCGCGACGATCCACATCAACACATGTCGGCCACTGTCTTTTTCTATAAATTTCCGATTCTAATTTTTTACAAATCCATATCTTCCTCGAAATAAGGGTATTGACAGCTCAAAATCCTACAATTTTCATAGCAATATGAAATGTTTGTGTAAAAAAAGAAACTAGAACAAGAAATTAGAAACAAAAACGAAATTATTTTGAATGATTGGGTCGTTGGAGATGATTGTAGTGTTTGGAAAATAGAAATGAAATTGGGAGAACATTTTAGCCAAAATCGCATTAGATTCCCAGATGAAACGTGAAACTATCTAGCAATGAGTTTAAGCTAGAAGAAAAAAGAAATCATGCAGAACATTTATTAATTCCGAGCGACTTTAAAGCACCACGAGAGCAGCGCGGCGAGCGCCCGTCCGATAATTAGATAAGACGACGGAATATGAACATGAACATGACTCGGACATTAGTCGCATGAACCTCTTCGCATGATCCTGGGCGCTCTCGCCATGTGAACAGCGGCGTCGTGCACGACGCGGGCCGGGGCAGCAGCGTGCTGTACCGGCACCGGTACGAATGATACGATTACAATCGCACCGACATATATCATTGCCCATTATTATTATTGCTCGTCTCCGCCGGTCGCCGGTCGCCATCGCCGGCTTTTTGCGCCGGCGTATCTGTTACGTTGCGTTTGCCTATGCTCGGCGACTAATGATTATTGCATGTATCGGCCGTCGTGCATCATTACTCATTAATATAGTTCGATTTCGATCTGCGCGAGCGGCCGCGGCGGGCCGAACTTTCGGCATCCGAGGCATCCGCCGCGGTCACATCTACAAATCTACACGCAATTTACGGTCGTCATTCGTTCGCCGGCCGTGGCCGGGGCAGCTAAACGATGCGATAACAACGATTCATGCCTCAATAACTCAATAAATAATAACTAATGCGCCGAGATTATCCGAGATCCGACTACAAACTAAGAAAGTCGCGCAGAAACGCGTTAATTCCACGCTGGACTTTTCCGTTAAATCAACTTTTTTACTTCTAAGGGTGCACAGGCATTAGGAATAATCTCGGCCTGTATGTATTGTATAATTTTCGAAACGAAGGGTTTCTTTTTGTCAGCATCAGCGAAACATGCTCTTCATGTCGAGCGGTTGAGCGACTGCGACGTCGTCGGCGGGCGCAGGCATTGTTTCCCGAAAGAATGAGGAATGTTTGGAAATTGTTTCGCGCGTTACACGATTAAGTTGCAATCAAGCCGACGCTCATGTCACATTGTCACTCGTCGCCTCGACTTTCCATGTTTTCCATGCATTGTGTCGCATTGTACGCGAAAGTGCGCCTCTTCAACACATCTTACTCTGCGTTTGGTGGCGGCGTCCTTTATGCGAATGTTTATCAACGCTTTCCCAGTCGTTAATTAATTTTTCAATACACAGACCTCTGTGTGCTAGCTTACATTTTCAAATAAAATTTTATAAATTTAAATGTAACATTATGCTTTCAAAATAATTGACGTTTTGATTAATATCTTCGGAGCTGCTGCGTAATTTCTCTAAGTGCAAATTTTTCGTATGAACGTATGAAGAACATGTGCGATGAGTGAGTGAGTGAATCAATGCGTTAACTCGATTACGTCGCTGCGTACATCCCCGCAGTCGCGTCGCAACCCGCCGCCGCTCCCCGGTTTTCGCGCGGTTACAATGTTACGAAAAACCAGCGTAGGAAGAAGTGGAAGACTTTTAATTGTCGAGGGAGCCATTTGTTCTGGTCGCACTCGTGGCGAATCGCGCGCGGGCATCTCGGCATGAGTTCGTGGCGGCGGCGGCGGCAACCGCTGATAAAACGCGGAAAGAATAGCGCAACGCACGCGAAATCGGAATCGTGATAGATTCGCTGCTTCTTCTTCGCGGGCTTGTAGAAATTGGAGTTGAATTTTCAGAGGCGGCGAGGAAATAATACCATTTTGCAACTACGAACCACAGCGTGTACGTGTACGGTAAACGTCGCAAATAAACTTGGAACCTTCGAAGAATCGACCTTTTTGTTGAAACTTGTGAAACTTTCTGCAAGATGTAACAAATTCAACTTTCCACAACTAGCTATCATACAGAAAATTATGAAATAGATATTTAAAAAAATATTTTGTTGTTTCTTTGCGATTTACCTTTAGCTTTGATTAACATTCATTATTTGTTAAATGTATTCTTAAATAATCGGTTTTGTTACTTCCGGTAACGATTTTTTCTAAAACGCACAGAAATAAATGAATGTCACTTTATTGAGGTACAATCTTATCAGAATTTCTCATTGGTTCTCATTGGTAAGATTTGTCCATGGGTATTGTTCGATCAGTTCGATTAGTCCGTGTTAATTTTCGTCGTGGAAGGAGAGCAAGGCTTGTCTTGGAAAAAACGCAGCAGTCGTCCGAAGAAAAGAAGCATTCGAGCGGAAACGCGGTGACTTTATAGGTCGTGCATGTGCTCATTGCCCGGTGGTGTCCGCCGGGCCGAAGCGTTTCTTTGCATTTGCACATTCGTGCATGAGCGCCGTATCGATCATGCAAAGTCGGACGCGGCGCCGAGGCATGAAAAACCGCTGAACACGACGAGCGTCCAGCCGCCGAAGAAAAAACGCGCCGCGCGCTCGCAGCCGACGAATGTGTGTAACAGTGTGAAGTGTGAAATGAGCATCGGATGGCGAGCGAGGCGAGAAAAAAAAACAACACAACAACGGCGACACCGCGCGCGTTCAGAAGAAATAAGAAACTATATGGATGTGGTCCATTGATGCATGCAATTTAATATGAATCATTCGAACGTAACGCACCGGCATCGACGTTCGACACAATGTAACAGCCCGAACAATAAAGTCGGGCAAGGAGCAAGTGTGTGGCGAAACTTAGAAAAATGACGCGAGAAGAAAAACAACTCGAAGAACTTCGTGTTTATTTCTTAATTTCCACGATTGCGAGCTGGATCGAATCGGCTCTTGCGATTTCAATTTTTATGAAGTCGTTTTTCTTTCGTGTTGTGTCATTTTAATATCATAATTAAACATGAATAACTGAATAATTAACGTACTTATTCTTTTTCGACGTGCGCAATCTCAAATTCTCAGAAATGTCCTTCTTTTTCGATTTCATTAGTGTGGGCGAAACGGAGGAAGAAGGAGAAAAGAGACGCGAGAGATTTTAATAAATGCGTCGACGAGCACGGGTGAAAAACGCAGAATATATGCTAGAAAATAAATAACAATAGATGCGGGCTTCAATCTTCAAAATCCGCAATTGCCCGCCAGTCTTTGCTTGAGCTCGGATCGTAGCAGAATTATGTAATACCTTGAGACGTCTCGCTCGTACCAGAAAGGGTCTTTTAATTAATATTTCGAATTTGTCTTAATTCTTATTCTGACTGACGCTTTTACAGATCGGGCACAATTCCTTTATGCAGATTGACTTGCGTTCGATAATTTCAAAATTATGGTTACTATTGATAAAAAGAATATTAAAATGACAATATTATTCTTGCAAATCTTCAAAGAAAATTCAAACTGTTCAATGCAAATTAAATGTAAAATAGAAAAATTAAACATTTTTGGTGATCTCCGAGTTAGACTAAACTGCATCGATATTTTGCTTATGAAAGTCCTGCCGGCAAAGATCAGCAGATCCAGTTGATCAATCAAAGTGGCCTGTTGGAACAATCAAAGCGGCACCGGCACAGCAATCGACCGGCTCGCATGACGGACCACCTCCCGACGGGCCGACGGGTATTCACTTATTGGCAAGCCCCGCGCGCTATAAATTTAATTAGCCGCAAATGACTTGCTCCTCTCCAGGCCCAGCCCGCACGCCGCACCGGCCATACAGCCGGCAGTGAATTAGAAAATCGGCACGCGCCCCCGCGCGCCTACCCTCGACGGCTCGATCTTTCGCTTTTCGACCGCGATTTGTTATTTCACACATGCTACGCAAGGAAGGCGCGGGCAAATCGAGCGCAAACCGCACGCACGTCAGGCGTCGTCGATGGACGGATGCATGCGTCGGCCGGCGGTGGCGCAAGGAATTCAATTATTTTCCGACAATGCCACTCTACCACTCCGCTCGCACTCCACTCTTCGGACTCTTCGCTTCGCACGACCACACCAACATACACCAACGCACACCTGCACGTGTGTAATAAATTACGTGCGTTTGCCTGCGATGTGTTTCCTGTCTTAAACGTCCACCTTTGTTTCGCCTCGATTAGTCGATTACGCTTTACAATTCCTTTTGACTTGAACTAGTATTTTACAGAATCTCAATCACTTTCAATGGTTTAAACATTTATTTCAGGGTGGTAAGCTACACTTAGAAAACGTAATATAAATACATACATACTTTGGATGCTCTGTAAAACGTTTTCTTTTTAATTTGATATGAGAGAATAATTGGAACATTTGTTTACCTCTAATCTTAAACCGAATAAAGTTATTTGTTTTTGCAAAATCAGTGATAACTTCGATATAAAACTCATATAAAATAAAAGTAAAGAGATTGCTAGACTCTAATCTCGTAGTGTATGCTAGTATGATATAGTATCAATGCACTGTGAAAATGTCATCTAATTTCATCTCTGGGCAAGTGCTCAAAATGTCATAATATTCCTTTGGTAGTGAGTGGACCAAGAAAACCGAGAAAGTAGACCGAGGAGACTAGAGAACCTTCCCCCACGAAGGCTCAAACCAAAATGACCTGCGGACTAGGCGCAGCGCGTTTATATAGGTTCGCTCGTGCGACGAGAGCCGAGCGAGGGCGAGAAGTACCGAAGGCGCGAAGCAACTGCCAGCGCGTGTAGTGCGAGCGAGTGCGCGACTTCGGTACTTCTCGCCCTCGCTCGGCACCCTTCGCACGTAAGGCGGTCGGAGCGCACCTATATAAACGCGCTCCGCCTAGTTCGCAGGTCATTTTGGTTTGAGCCTTCGTGGGGGAAGGTTCTCCAGGTCTCCTCGCTTCATTCTCCGGTTCTCTTCGGTCCACTCTCTAGGTCTTTATGCTCCATCCACTTTTTGTACTCATATATTATAATTTAATAGTAATCACACAGGATTTACGGGATACCGCTTTGTTTAAACCGTACTTCGTCTCCCCTACTAAATTGTTTTATTATTATTATTATCGGAAAAACAATTGATATGTTAACGGTCATTTCTTTATTACACACGGACAAGATATACACACTGCAGTAAAGTTAAACAAAATCTTTTACACATAGTTCCAGTTCATAATACTCACATAAATAAAATCATCCGAAGATTATTACCATTCTCGCATTCACCCCTCGCGAATTCTTCTGATAAATACCGGGTCGTGTCCAGCTCATTCACTGCCTGCTTACTCACACACTTGAGACTTTTCCGCTTGTTGGGCGACTTGTTGGAGGCATTCAACATTCAGCCATTCATTAAGTGCTAAGTGGCTATTATCGCCATTATGTCGTGCGGACGGGCGCGTAACCATGTAAGCATCGTTTAAACATGTAAACATTTTCGTGCCGGAGCGTGAGCGGCATAAACACACATACGCCACACGCACGCACACATCAACGCCGGCGTGTTGGTGAGCATCTCGCTCGCCGACGACGGTAAGGTAATAACCGTGAACACTGCGCTCGCGAGCAGGATTAACATGTGAACGCATATAAACGTATCATTTAATTAATTATCATCTGCGTTTCGGTTTCAACTTTCGACGCCGCGCGTTCGACATGCACCATTCTACCATTCTGCATACGCTGTTCTAGTTAAATCACGACTCGTGTGCGGCGAGTAACGAGGCGAGCGATTACACGCCATGTAAATCATATTCATACATATTACAATTTGATTTAATTAACGTTGTTAATGATGAGCATATGTTATAGGGGAGGTTAGCTTACCTTAATCTGCAACAACTGGTCGGGATTTGATGAGATCTTGCACATATGTTGCAAAAAATTAATTACACTTTTAATTATTATCAACAACGCGATATGTGCTCACAAGAAATTGGAAACGATATGTAGGTTTCAACAATGTACACTGTCATAACATGTTTGTAGCATAAGTATGTTACAAAACAATTTTTGTTTTTATTGTTTTAATTGAATTCTAATCACAATTGACTTGTTCTTTTGTGCCAATGCAGTTAATAGAATCCTTAAACTAAATCAGTTCATTGTATTAGCATTGATTCGTGCAACTAATATGAAAAAAATTGCGAAGTCATCTTAAACATAGCGAACAATCACCAAGCACAAGCCAACGTGGACGGATGAACAATCGTTTACAATCGTTTTGAACTCGCCACAATTCGCGATGTTATCGAATTACTAATTTGATTAACTCAACAGAGCGAGAAGTAAAGTATGAAGCCGAACATTTACACTCAGTCATGTAGTCTTAAAGTGAACAAGCTATAAGTGAGTAAACGAAAAACTTTCGGGTGTGTTGTTGTTAACAGTAACATTTAACATTAACGTACTTACTTGTTCTTGTTTTGGAGCTAGTGCGCATGCGCAGAAGTTCATCTGTTTTGAGTGTTTCGAGTGTTTAGAGTCGAAAACGTGTGGTTCAAAGGTATCGGTTACGTTCGTCGATCGCGATTGTCGATTGTCGATGTGGGTGGGTTCCGGTCGTGTCTTCGTGCGCGCCGTGCGTCTCGCTTGCTCTTCCATAACTCAGCGCGTCGTTGCGGTGGCGCAAACTAGTCCGCGCGCACTTTTCCGACTAGCGCGCCGGCAACAAATTGCGCCGCTCTATTAGTTTATGGCCGGCGCGGCGCGTCTTCGTAATTATCGCAGAGTATTTATCGCCCATCGGCCGGCCGTTCGTGGCCGCTACGGCGGGTGCGGGGCGCGATTGACCAATCGTCGATCGATCGACGACAAACAATGCGTTGTGAAATTGTGCAAATTGGTCGTGATTTACAGCGATAAAATCTCAGATAAAAACCACTTAGGAGTTGAGTTGATAGTTTAAGAGTTTGCTGCAACATAAATGATCGGGTACCATTCGTTATTAACATGCAATACAATTTTTGTTCGTTTTAGCAACTTTGTTGTTTTTGACTAGGAATTATCATATTAATTTAATAAAATTTAAATAAATCGATAAATAGTAGTTAATGTTTTCCAAATTTGTGAATAACTGCGCGAGTTCAAATTGTAAGCTCTCATTTTGATTCTTCCGTCTTCCGCGCTAAAATTCGAATCGGGAAATTTGCACACCGCATGGCATAGCGGTGTGAAATACGCATTGGGTGATAAAGTCATGTCACAAATCCGCGCACATGCATCGGGTGGCAGCCAACAAAGCCGCATTATGCGCGAATTATGCCGGCGACGAAGCCGCGAATACGATAGGTGGGTCGAGATACGTTGCGAACGAAACGGAACGGAAAGGAGCAAAACGTATCCCGAGTCTCTCTCGAGAGGAGATTTTGCGCTAGTATAACCCATACATGCATGCACCCGCACACCTATGATCGAACTTTGAGAAGTTTGAGAATGTGCGCTTGTACGCGCATTGCATTGACAGCGCGAGCGCCTGTTTGCCATACCTGCACCGTGTGCTTTCAGCCGGCATTAATGCGTTTAAGTCAAGCTATGCTTATGTACAGGTACAAGTACATGTCGCGTCGGGTGTGCGGGCAAAAACCGTTTAACTCTATCTCCCATCTACCTACTCGTACATTCTGGTAGGCAGATGATCCACTCAATATTAATTATCTCGTCATTTTTATCCCGCGCGATGCAAAACGATGTAAAGGTCAAAATTATCATTATCGCGTTTATGCATACAAGAGTTCACCTCGATATCTATCTACGCTTGGTGTACCTTCAATCGGCGATCGTTTTGATTTAAAGTTTAAATAAACAGCAAACAGACCTGATGCCCGATGCAAATGCGGCACAATTCAATATGTGCTCATTGTTGTTCGTTTCGTGTTCTCGACGCTGGTGCAGTTGTTTTGTTTCATGTAATGTATGTGTTATGTAATTACGAGCAGCGTCTTGGGCACGGGCGTGTGTTGGCTCGCCTGGGCGCGCATCCAAGCACATCGTGCAACGCTCTACGAACGAACGAACCCTTTTAATTCTTTCACAATTCACATTATTTCCTTGCTTATAAAAGTGAGTTTAAGTTGATTTACAACCAGGGGCGGACTTTTAATATAATACTTAGGAGGAATGCAGGAAAAATAGAATGCTTACTTGGAGAACTATGACTATTTAGGTTTGTTGTACAAAAATCTTATGATAATATATCACTTTAAGACTCAAGATATCAAAAATGAATCTCAATGCGTCCCTGAATCAACGTTTATGCTTAAACCGAACAGATTGAGAGTTGTGTGCGCTTCGAAAGTAATATGTGTTCGATTTTCCATATGCTAGGTGCGCGACCGCGGTTTTGAATATTTGAGCCCTTCGGCAAAACTAGGTAAGTTCGTCGACGTAAACCCACCAACCCACTATACAAGACCAAGAATCTTCAATCCTCGTATTACTCATCCTCGAAGATGCTGGTATACCTGAAGACACCACTACATGTAGGTGGTGTAACCTGTAACACCATAGAAGTGGTGCTGGTTGTATGGCTCCACACTCGTCCACCCATGCATTAGTTCGCAAGGTGACTGTAATAAAAGTACTTACTACATACGATTATCGGTTGTACCAGATGGGACAAGAGCTTGTTGGCATGCTCACAACAACAAAACGAGGTAGGAAGACGACACTCGACTTCGGTTGGGAGTCAGTGCATGAGTAATAGGCGAGTGTAATGTATGTTCGCATGTTTTGGTTGAATGATTTTGACTTTCGACGGGAACGCGGCCGGGAAGAAAAATCACGCGACGCGCATGCAGGGATCGGTCGGGGTGTGTGTGTGTGTATTGTTCGAGACTTGTAATAAGTAATAACGTGCAGCGTCGAGTTGTTATGCAATCATGTTTCAACCAAGTTCTTTTTTTAAATCTCCGCCAGAGTAGAAGAACGTCTTACCCACACGGAAGAGACATCATAATTTATCAAATGAATATTAAATAAATGCATTTCGGTTAAACAGTTTGAATATTTACAAATTAATATTTTCTAATTTATTATTGTGTATAGGATCTGTGCGTCTAGGCCGCCTGATACCATTTCGTCAAACTTTTTTTTGTTATATCTTTTATTTTATTTAACATATTTGGTTAGATAACTGTCATACTGACTTATAACTGAATTATAGCCAATTATATCATAATAAAATTTTTAACAACCCATAAATATTTTGTTGAACTTTAACCTTAAATATTTAAATTTATGACTTGAATTTCAAAGTTTTGAAATGGTGATTTTATAAAACAGCTTTCCGACAATCGCTGTTTAAATTTGGGTTGTGGTAGCACATAAAATAGGTTAGATAAGAAGTAACTAGTTAGTGTTTTGTATATTGTGCTCATACAGTAATTTGTTATTTTTTTGGAAATTGAACATGAAAAATGATTGCTTTGACTTAGAAGGATTCTGTGATATCGCAGCGTTCGCGAAATCTCAGTACGGCCAATGCATAACGTTGTAATACGAAATCTTTCCACCACCACTTCCACGCAGTGGTAAAGGGAGCGGCAAAAGAAAAGAGCTTAAAACACAATTAAAATTTTCTTCTTCTACACGCGTTACACTCGCCGCGGCAAAGACCCGCCGCGCTAGAGACATCAAAAATAAATTCTACTCATTCCCCCCGCACCGCGCGGCAGCATCGCATTCACTCGTTCTCTTTCGCACCGCCACTGCCGCCGCCTGACGCAACTACTACGCGGATGCGATTCCGCGATGTGCGATGGATGCTCTCGGGCCGTGCACATTATAAATCCTTCTGTGTCTTCAACGTCTTGATTTCCACCTCCTCGCCGCCGCCGATACCGCCGCCTTCGCGCGCTCACTCACTTCTTTTCTTTGTTTCTTTCGGCGTTGCGACTTCGCGCTCAAGAAAGGGGAGAAGCGGCGAAAGAATTAAAGAAAACACGAAGCGAAATGCGAAATTAAGAAATGCGGCAGCCTGGCGCGGTGCGTGCGTGCGAGCGACAAGGAGCATGGAAGAAGACGGATGGCGAGTGTGTGAGACAATGTGTGCACGTTCGACTGGCGGACGCTTTAAAATACAGCCTCCACCGCCCCCGGCTCGCCGTGCGCCCGCTCGCTCTCGCGTGCTTTCGCCCGTTTTCTTTAATTAATCTCCCCCTTCTTTTGCGTCTTTCGTTTCTTCGTTTCGAAGCTCGAGCTTTAAACGCGTCCTTTTCCCTTTTCGTTTTTTCGAAGATGCTCACAGCTGCCGCGCTCGCCCACCCCCGTCGCGCCGAGGACGAGGACGGCGAAACTTGGAAAGAAGCAAAGAAGGAAAGAATTAGCGGCAGCGAGCGCGCAGAAATTAAGAAAACGCAGGAAAGGATAAGCGGCGACGGGCACACGGGTGGAAGTGAGTGCGGACAAAACGCGCGGTTGCGGGGGATGAGTGCGACCTAGGCCAGGCTGGGGAACAATACATTTTTACACTTTTCGTTGCTTTGCATGTGTCGTGCGTAAGCGCGTGGGGTGTGCGTGCACATCGATGCCAGGCGAGATCTTTAATGTCTCCAGAGCGCACAGGGCCTGACATTAATTAAAAAATCTTGTTAGACGCACGCACTCACAACGCGCTCCCTAGCACGCGGTGCACCCCATTCTCCTCATTTCCTCATCCCCCGCAATTGCCCCACGCATCGATTGGAAATTTACACTGAGCGTAATCCAGATGCGAATTAAACTCGACCGAACTGAAACAAAAACGTATTTTCTTTGTTTGTGAAAAAACAACCACATTTGAAAATCAAACTATGGACATTTTTATGAGCTTTCAAGAATCAGTAGACACCCCTCATGTGGATTTTTCTCGCCGACTCGCATTATTATGTTTACCGGCACGCCGGGGCGAGTTTTGACGTTTTTCTCGTTTTTCATCCCAGCGCTCGCGATGCTTTTACGACGCGAATGCACGAGCGTATTGCGAGCACGCGGGTGAGTCTTAAGCTTTTTTCTTGCCGCCTTCGCCGCCGCCGCCACTGCACGTCGCCGCGAACGACGCAAAAGAAAGTAAGACGACGACCGCGGCGAGGCGCATAAATTAGCCGGAGCCGTATAAATGTTCCACTGTTTTGCATATGCCTGAGGGGCGGCGTCGCGCTCTCGTCCGCAGCCACCTCATGCTCATCCTCATCCTCGTTCCCTTTCTCATGACCTGACGTCACTTAAAAACGCACACACTCGCTGCTGCCGGCAGCACAGAAAAATAAAACGAGGAGATTAAAACCGAAAAGATAACGAGTACGACAAACGACGAGCGAGGAGCAGCTCCAGGCTAAGGATAGCAACCCCCAACGCACTGCAAACCAAATGTACGAGTAATTAAAAATGGAACTTCTTGAAATTTTCTTGTGTTCTCACTTCTAACGACCCCCACGCAGCAGATACTGCGCCTGCAATAACAAAACATTTCTTTCCTAATCAAATTTCTGATTATTTATTTCGGCAGAAAAATGTTGATGTGTTCTGCTGCTTTGTCTTTTTCATCATCTTCAACGCAACCCGCTCCATATCTACACATCTACATACAGGCCTGTCATTTCTCATTTCTCATTTTCCAGGGACGACTCACGAGAGACGAACGGAACGAACGATTATCATTAAAAATATTAATGATTTCGCATTCTTCACGCGCTCGCCGCCGCCGCCGCTCTGACTTCGGCATCGGCGCGCGCGCTGCGCCAGTCTTAATTTATAACGACGCTTCAGAATTTTAACTCATCCTTTTATTTTTCCTCGCCTTGCCTGCAAGATTTGGGTTTCTCGCCTCCCCTTGCCGCTTCTCTCTTTCGCGTCCCTCAGCCCCTTCGTTTTTCGTACGTCGCGCGCGTACGTCTCCCATGTCTTGCGATTTTCTCATATCTTCTCGCCGCTTGCACAAGGCGAAAGAAAGGACGGAGAGGCGAGGGGAAGGCGAAACACAATTTTCCTTCGGCGACCCGGTCCGCGCTTTCTTCGCAGGCAAATTTCGAAATTGTCATACCGGAGTCGGCGCGCACAAAAAGCCTTTGGGCACTAATTATTTCTTTAACGAGCAAAGACAATAACGCGGCGCACCAAATTCGATTATTTTCCATGCCGAGGCGCAAAACTCGCGCGCGGCGGCCGCGGCGTCTTCGTTCGTCTCTTTTTCCGCGGCGACTTTTCCCTACGTTTCGCCACGCTTCGCCTCGCCGCGAATCTTCTTTCGAGCGGTCGACAATATCCGCGCCGTGCGTCAGGCTCATCGCAAAAGGGTTGCGCCGGCGAGAAAATAAACGTTTTATCGGTTAATAATATTAATTTCTCTCTGCAGGACGACGGAATACTTAAAATACTTAAAAACCTTTTAACCGAAAAGCGAACGCGTCCTTGGGTTGCGCTCCGCTTATCCGAGGTGCGCGGGTGGCGGGTGAGCCGTTAACGACGTTCCGTCGATTTTTCCACCCTTCGCGGCGCCCGACGAGAAGCAAAACGCTAAACAGGAGTAAACAACGCATCCCTTTAAATTTTATTATAATGTCGCCGTGATGCGAAGTGTGGAGGAGGCGAAAAAATTGTTAGGGCCACTCGCTCAACCCTTTCCATTTGACATAAAAAATTCACACTGAAAAAACGTACGTTCGTAATTTCATTTTTATAAGGGATAATTACATTTGCAAAATATTTAAACCCTCGTCGGGACAAAGAAAAAACACGTCGAGCATTAGTTACGTGTTTCTCATATCATCCTTCATTTTTTGTTTGATAATTATTTTTGACGTAAGATAAATAAAGCGATTATTTTTCACAATTAAAAGCCACCCTTCGTGCAAGGCGTGGGCGGTGCAACGGGGACGGGGGTAATATTTAAAAACGTCTTCTCAGCAACGAAGGCGCGAATACACATCGCGTTCAATCTCATTCAAAACAAACGGAGACTTATAATTCTTCTCGCGGACCGACTTCTCCGGGCAACAAAGCGCGCGCGCTGCAGGGAGATAAGAAACGCAGACGCCGAGTATCGCATAATTAATCATTCTACATGTGCTCATATTTCTTCGGATATAATTAAGGCTCGAAATTTTAAAGTGCGAGACGACGCCACGCCGTATGCAACCAACAACTCGACTCAAGCAAATTCAAACAAAGAAACCAAAAATTCCAATTATTATCTTGTTTATGACAATTTTTTCTCCGCGGCGAATTGAAGTGTTTTTCAATACCACAATAAAGTAAGAAATAATACAAATCAAAGATGAAGTGTTCCTGGTTGTAATATGCAACAAAACAATAATTGCGCGGTCGTGTACTTTGCAGTCGGTTCATCAAAATCTTGTTATTTCAGTTGTTTACGTCCTCTGCTTTTCTTGGCGCTGCGTGTGTGCGTGGCTGTTATTAGCCCGCACGCGGTTGAGGACCCGCGCGGCAGAGGAGGCGGTGGATTTAATGTCGATCTCGGTCCGTCTCAGTTGCGCCTCGATGACACTCGTGCCCCGCTGAATTGTTGAACAATTCAGCCGCGCAGTTGGATGATATCGCGCGCGTTTTCCACTTATGCGCTCGCCGTTTCCCCCCGCCTGGTATTACAACTTGATTCCGAGTTGGGTGCACCTTTGCACAAGAGGACGAGAGGACGAAAGAACAAGCTAGGGGGCGGCAAAGGATGTATAGCGCCCGGTGTCTGTTTCGGGTGCATTTTGTCGGTGAGTGCAGCGCGAGAGTCGAGCTGCCTCCGCACTTCAATGCGTAGGGTGCGGGGGGGCGGCGAAGTATACTTGCGCCACGGCAACAGGAGTAGCAGCGAGGACTTGTTAACATACCTCATATTAATATATTACCTACATTCCTACATATTTCACTCGAGCGCATGAAATCGTGGAACGTTTTAATTGCTTAGGTTTTTTTGTTTGCTTGGGGGGATTTATTTTATGAGCACGCAATTATTTAATTAGCATTCTAACACGTTACTAATTATGTTATTAGTGCAAAGCGGATTTAGTTAATTTGTAGCAAACTAATGCAAGTTAGACCACAATATGATTTCATTGACCTTGAAGAAGAACAGTTTTCAAAATCGCATTTTTTTGTTTACTTGGGCATGTTATAATTTTAGGGAAAATATTCTGATTTGTTGCCACAGTCGCACATTTTCATTTATGTTCGTGCGCTTTAAGTTGAATTCATGCCTGTCCCATCGGATTTTCATCCGTTGCTATCAGCGTCCGCGGCCGCAGAGTTGGCGCCGCCACCGCCGCTGCCGTCTCAAGAAACCAATACACTTTTCGCGTTTCTTCAGCGCTTCATCGCGACGCTCCTCTGCATCGCGGCGTCTCGTATTGTGTTAGTTAGAACCAGAATTAATATGGTAATATTTTACTTTTCCGGCTGGTCCCTACTGAACGCCTCACCCTACTCCGACATTTGCCGCCGACTTTGCTTCAACCGCCGCCTTCGTGCCTATTCTTCCAGTGCGGATTGTTAGAAGACCAAGTGAAAAGTGCGAGCCCGCCGCAAACAAATGAAAAGTGAAAGAATGGACGGGCGCGCACGGGCGCGAGAATGAATGAGGCGGCTTGGCACGAAGGAAGAACGAAAGGTCCTCCGGGGAGCGGCGCGGCGCCGGAAAAGTAAATACAGTAGTTATGTATTTCCGGTCATCTTTATACTTCCCCGAGCGAGATTTTCTACTTTTACGACGACGACTGCCGCCACCGTCGACACCGCGCCGCGACGCAGGACGCAATGACAAATTAAAACGCGAAATATTCATATTCGGCGAACAATAAAATAATGAACGCGCGCCACCAGCAAGACAAAGGCAGATAAACAAAGCCCACGGTGGTTGGGCGCAGGAAGGCAAGAAGGAGCGGTGGGAAAACTAAAAACACGCGAAAAGTTCGAATTTTATCGATTCGCATTCGGACTCAAATTCCTCTCATGCAAGTGCAAATCGTGAAGAGTCCGGAAAATTAAAGAAGGGTTAAAAGAAAAGGGGCTTACCGGGGGATTCCGGGCAGTTTTTATTTGCCACCCACCCTCGCGCGCGCCGCTCTTACATGTCGATCTGCTCGATTAGCTAAATTTGCTCCATTTACTTTTTCTCTTCTAATGTGCGTCGCCAAGCGCTCGAATCCTTTTTATTGCAGGCGACCGGCGCGTCCGCCAAAATCGAGGGTTAGTTATTGCCATCATCGACGGTGTTTCAAAGAATGCGCGCAAACAGGGTGCCTCGGGGATTATACAGATTATGAGGTTAATTTAAATTTAAATATTTAAAATCCGAAAGTAAAAGTAAATGGTCTACCTATTTGTTTGTTTATACAAACAAACAAAAAATAATAACCTTGAGAGTTGTTTTATTCGAAGTTAATTTTAGTTATAGTTTAAACGAGTACTCTGCTCAGTACATGAATATCGTTTATTTTGATTTTTACGAGAAAGGGAAGGGCGGAAAGAGGGTGCAAACCACGCGCACGAAGTAGACAATTACACTGTTATTAAGTGCAACTGCATTCGCAGTCCTTTCGCTGGCGTCCGCGTGCATAACCAGGAACTACAACTATCGTCGACGATCCCACTCTCGGCGGTGCCAGCGGTAGTAGCAGTGGCCGAATGAAATATGAATATTAACAATGTCTTTGAACCAGCGCCGACGGGCGCCCGGAAGACACGCCGGCCAGAAACACAGAAACACGCTCGACCGGAAGCGTTATGGAGGCGGAGTGCGGCATGCCGCGGGCGTGGGGTGGCTAGTGTTAGTCAGGACATCACCGGAACTAGCACACCACGCGCTCAACTTTACTATTTACAGAGATTTTGAAAAAGTTTAAAAAGTAAACGTTAATATTCGTAATGTAGCAATGACTGCAATAATAAAAAATGTATTCATTTCGTTTAATTACACTAATTTACTGAAATATAGTGTGTGTAAATACGCGACTCTATTTTCTATGCTTTGACTACTGAAAGTTTACAGCGTTTATACATATTTACGCTCTTCTGACTCGGGGGCATGGCGTTGGCGAGTAGTAATGTCGGCGGTAACAGCGTTGGCGGGTAAAACGCGATCTACTTGCAACTTTTGCCAATCGCTCGTGCTTCTCTCGCGCGCAAAAAGTTTCAGATTTCGATAATTATTCCAGGAGATACTTTATAATCGGATTGAGACGTGTCTCTGACGCAGCGCGAGGCGGCGGCACAGGCGGTGGGAGACGTGAGCGATAGGAATATCGTGAAGAACGTGCATGCCGCCGGGCAGTAGATATTTACATAGTTTATTGAGTTGTTTATGGAAAGTTATTTTATTTTTGTTTCAATCTTACTCGGATGTAATTGATTAAAGTTGTACTTCTAGTTGCTAAGTTTACTTTGTATTTCTTCATATTTACAAGTTAATATTAACTTTAGGTTGTTTACAACGCGGTAGACTGTTTTTGTTTGTTATGTGCGTACTTTTCTCTCGATTTCGGAAAAGTTTAATAACGATTTATTGAAATTATCTCATTAAAACGGCGTTTGGTGTGTTGCGTGTTGCCCGGCGCCTTCGCAATGAGTTTGTAAGCTCTTTAAAGGAAAGCAAAACGCAGGCAGGCGGAATAGTTGGCGCGATAACGTTGTGGAATTAAAAATTTGCCGTTAATGACGATCATCGGCATCTTAAGAGTCTCCCCGCATCGTTCCCCTCCTCGGCGTAAGGAAAACACACAGTAAACATAAATATTATCGAGATAAGACATTCTCCGAGCTTCGGAGGTGGTATACACCACGAGGAAACTCTTTCTTATCGCTGTTTCCACCAACTTTTCGCGCACTTTATTTTTTGTTCGGTAAAACACATTTTCAAGTGATACCAGTGATACATCCTGTATAAAAGTTTGAAACCTAACATTTTACTGTGGCTGTATCGACATAAATTAATTATTAATACAGTGCAAGACGTCGAATTGAAAATAAAACTCAAGACGACAGATGAAATGAAAAGAAAAACGGAACAAAAAAATGAGTTCTGAAGAAACAGAAACGCGCATTTAATCGATTTCATTTTCATTTGCATGCCCGTTTTGCGCGCCCACGTTTGCGGATAGTCCTTAATTCTTCGTCTTCGCCGGTGCCGGCGGCGCTGGTGGTGCCGCCGCCTCCGAAAAAGCGTCGAAGGCAGCGCTCGCGAGGTCGACGTATGCAAAAACCTTAGTTTTAATTCGCCACCGGGGCACACACACAAACAGAGACGCACGCACTCACACGTGCACTGAACGCCATCCCTACCCTTTAATTCCGGCCGTTTCTCCCGGCCCTTGCCGCTCTCCTCACCGCGATTGAATGAAGCGCGGAGCGACGGAGACGACAACGAGAAGCGGCGTAAAGAAGAAGTAAAAACTGAAGGAATGAATTAAAACGCAGCGCACACAACATCGCGAGCGTCGAGCGCCGAACGATGGGACAGGGGGCGGCGAGGGGAGCGAGGCTGGAAAGGCGACGCTCGCTGGAAGACTGGAAGAAGCAATTAAAACGCTGAGTCGCCGGGATATGTAAGAAACGCACGGGCGAAGGATATTTGCATGCGAGCGTGCATGGAAAAGTGGAAGAGGCGAGAAGAATGGTGAAGCGGCAGGCGTAAGAATTAAGCGACGAGGCAACTACGACCATCGTCCCTTGGTGGAGTGCCTTACCACCCTCCCAACAAAATAGGTTTCCTACAAGATTTTTTCTTCAGTGTTGGATGCTGAATATGTGACGTTCCCGAAAAGTACGAAAGTCGGGGATTCTTTATGACCGATGAGTTTGTGCACGTCTCAATTCCGAAGGGTTGATTAATGTACACCCCACGCCTTGTCCCAATAAATGTGCCAATTCCGAAATATAATACATATTTTTAGATATCAAACAAATCGTGGCCAAGTTGCAATGTGCAGTAGTGGAATATTTCGTTTTGCATGTTTGTTGGCTCGCCGTCGTGGGGAGTCTTCGATGACGAGATGAGGGGAAGGGGCAGCAAAGGTTGGGCGCGCTTTGGAAATTTTCACATTTTACCGATGCCATTATTCTCTTCGTTAATGCACGTTCGGATGAAATAAGTGACTGAAAGAAGGACGAAAACTCGGAGCGGCAACGGCGACGGCGGTGGAGGGAGCGGCGAGCTGCGCGCGCGGGGACGCAACCCGGCGTTTTTCACCAGCGTGCACTCTGGGCGACTAACGAACGTATGCGAATTAAGAAAAGAAGACAAAAACGTACGTCGCCCAAGCGCAAGAGCGCGCAGACGAAGAAAAGCGAGACGGCTACGAGAAGGGCGAGGTGGGCACCGGAGGTGGAGGCGGCGGAGGCTCCGGAGCCCGCGCGACTTTGAGTGATTATATGGATTTTTCTTAATGTGTACGCGAACTACCCGCTATACCCGCTCGCAGCGCGGACGCAACGCGAAACAAAACAAATTAAAATGAAACGAGAGCAAAAAACGCGAGCGCGCGGGCGGCGCAGCGGATTGAAACAGAGAGGCGGCGCGGAGAGGTACGGAGCGCTCGGAAATGGAAACACATCGAAGATTCTGCGAAAGCGCTATGCAAGGAATCGAACGGCGCGTGTACATGTCGAACGCAAATGCAAATGCGAACGAGCAGAAATTAGAAAGCACGAGAAAAGCAAAGAACGCCACGCAAAGGACGAAGAAGGGCTGTCTTGCTTGCCACCCGTCCGCATCGGGTCCAAAGCGTTGGGTGAGCACGTCGCGGGTTCGTCCGTTGATTAGTCGCCAACCGCCCATCCCCGCACGGTCTCCCCCCGTGTAAGTGAATGGCGAGCGTCGCGTGCACGTCGCAGCGGAGGCAAAAAGAAAGCGCGCAAAGATGGGCGGCGGCGGTGAGACGGCAGGCGGCGGCAGCGACAAGTAAAAGAGTTAAAAATAATGAGGACGCACGCTGCATGACGAGGACAAGTGAGGCGCGCGCGAAGGCGACAAGGACGACGGTTCATTAACAGGGAGACTGGGAGCCAGTGGTGGAGGCGGTGGACTTGGGATGCGCGCTCCACATCGACATCAACATATACATAGCGTAACCACCTCTCGAAGAAACGAAGAAACGCAAATTCAACCCGCTTCATATTTATGTACCTTGTACATATTTCGCCAGGCGCTTTTTTGCACCACCAACTCTACTAGCATGAACATGCCTTTACCCGCCCACGCTGCCGCCGCCAGCGGAACAAAGTGCAAAGTTTCGCGTGCGACATATTCTCTCCCGCGCGCAGTCAACTTTTTCAACCGGCGAGTGTGTCGCACATTGTTTATTAATACGTTAGTGGCGAACTTATATTGCACTTGAGGCACTAAAGATATAACTTTGCCGCAAAGTCGACAAAAAGTGCAAACGATCCGGGTTTTAAAAAGAAAGCTCTATTTTCAGTGCAACATATTACACTTTTGTTGCGTTTTATGAGATATAAGCAGTATCTTCACTGAGTATTACTTGCTGGAGAGTACTCTGTATGCAATTTTTTGACAGACTTCAACTTGAAAACTTCTCGATTCTTCAATTAATTGCTCATAATTTTTTTATTAAAACATAAAGTATTCCTAACTTAACTTAACTACATACTCCACATAACTCCACATCATCTGTAACATTCAAATTATGGGTTTTTCCTTTGTACTGGCAAGCAAAAAATATCTATAACGAGTTTGAGAGACAATGCGCCGCCAAAAGAGTTGAATATATCTACATATATCTTAAATGATATAAAAACGGAAATTATCTAAGCAATTATTTAACCGGCACACACAAAGATATCTAACGCCGATTGTGCGTAAAATATATATCTTTAATTTTTCAACGTCTATGTAATGCAGCAATTCCATCGCAAAACCTCGTCCTTTTAACCCTCATTTTTTTCTATTTTCTTAGAGTATTCCGTGTAAATTCTTATCATTCCGCTCGAAGATACTCATTAACATTAGTTTTTTTTTCGTTTCTTTTCTTCGTTTCCTCTATCTGATAGAATTTTTGGCTTTCTATTTAACGCCGTCAGCGCGAGTCTACTCGTTGCCGCGCTCCGTCCTGGCTTCCTGTCTTCTTCTTTACCCCGCTTTTTTTCTATTTGTTTGTGATGTGCATGCCGAGGGCTGTTTGCGCTCTAGTTACACCGTTGATATATGAATTTGCAGTCGCGCGGCCGGCGGAAAATGTGATTCGGCCACCAAAAATTTATGTCCCCCAAACATGTAACGCTCGAGAATCACAACATGAAGCAAACAGCACGGCAAGCTTACACACTCACACACACCCTGCTAAGTTTAATACATACATACCAACTTGGCGGAGGCGGCTGTAACTCGGACCGCGACCTGAAATAAAGCAGACTCGCGTGAAAGTTACAAGCGAAAAAGCAACAAACGCCCCGCGACTAACTCAGAACCTTTAGGAGCTTTCGTAATTACAAAATTTTTCTTGCTTCATGCATCCCGGGAGTTGGGGTAAAAGGAGGGTGAAGTCAGGATGCGGTTTGCAGCGGTTTCTTCTCTTCTTGCGCGCGAGTGTCCACCGAGACAGGTTAGGCAGGTGGACCTTAATTTTAATTTATTCGCTGGCGGCGCGGATAGTGAGTTATTCGCCCGCAACTATTTGCATTCGTGCTGCCCCCACCTGCGAGATTCTTTCCTCTTCACAATTCGTTTTCCGTTTTCGCATTTTCGACATTTTGCGGTTGTGTTTGGGCTCGTCGTAAGGTATTTCTACTTGGACATTACAAGAAATGCAAAAAAATCGAACTAGATGGACGGCTCGCCAAACGCCTTCGCATCGCCGTCGTTGCCGCCCAAATCAGAGTCAATGTCGTCGTAGTTGCCGGCGCGCAATCTCGCGTTTTTGTTTTAATCCGTTTGGCAGACGAGT
Organism: Atheta pasadenae; assembly: GCA_030264155.1. Classification (NCBI taxonomy): domain Eukaryota; kingdom Metazoa; phylum Arthropoda; class Insecta; order Coleoptera; family Staphylinidae; genus Atheta; species Atheta pasadenae. The sequence continues at coordinate 21,180 of JARJDS010031189.1, read as the reverse complement.
GCAACTGAACTCGTTGACAAATCGCAATCGTAACTGTCACACGCACCCGTCTGCGGCGGGGGGGCTGCGGCGATGCGACAATCTTTGATCTCCCGGGCGGACAACTCGCTTCTCCAGTGTGCATTCTTGGCCACCCACGCGCCCACCGACCTTTCGTTTGCCTTCCTGCGGTCGAAAACAAACCCAGAACACGTTCAAAACAATCCTCTATTCACCTGCAACTCTTTCTTCAGTCACTTCACCCAGTTCGCCCAGTTTACCCCATTTACCCCACTCGCGGTTTACCCTTCGTCTTTTCCTAAGCTCGTGTGTGGCAAATGTTTTAGAAAGTTTTTCCGCTTTTGTTCAAATCCACCCTCGAAAAACCCATGCTCTTTCATCTTAACTCGAGCAATGTTTGGCTCAACTTACATTTTAGACGGATACAAGGTGTTTACGAAAATAAATAGTTGATTTGAAATACATTAATAAATGTTAGCAAACAACTATTAGTGCTATTTCACTTGAGGCGACGGGTGTCGAAGTTTTGCGCTTGCGGTCATGTCAATTAACTGCAACTGATTCCTCGATGGCGAAGGCGCCGGGCGCTTAGGATACAAATGTCTAGCAAACGCATTAGATCGCCGCCACTATTAGACAACACATTAGAGCGCACATTAGAATACGCATTTGGGAACGATTAGTTGTTGATTTGTTCATTTGTTGCCAGCACCCTGCTGCCGTAGGGTTGAAAGACGAAGGTGATGTATTGCCATCCATAGCACCTCGCGATGCACGTGGAGCCGAAATGGAAATACTTTACATTGCGTTTGAACTGGAGTCGGAGGCAGCGTAGGGCTAAGTATTTGCGGTTTTATACATTAGCGAGCGCGCTTGTTTGGGTCAGTGATCAATAAACATCGGCGATTCTGTTGCCAAAGGCCCGAAGCTTGGCTGCATGCTCGGATGTGAGATAATAGAATTAATATGTCTTCTAGCATTGCCAGTGGCAGTCTTAGTGCGCATTAATTCGGCAATATCTTACTCGGAATGTCCACCTTTGCTTCGCGAAAGTTTCGAATTCCTCTGCCTCTTAGAAGGGGAGATCGAAAGAACTTCACAATCCGGCGATACCTGCGGATTCGGACACACTTCGGACACAACGCAGAATTGTCTCTAGGCTTTGCGCGTCCAGACTGGGAAGGTTGAGGTCACGTTATGAATTGATATCCGGACGCCGCTACCGCACGCAGTGCTAGCAAGAGTTTCTAATTGATGGCTTTGCGCGGAGACACTGGGATTACGACATTCTTGCCGACATTTCAGGCGCGATTATTCGAATGTCGATGAGCATCTCGAAGGTGGACGATACCCACTGTCGCCGTCTTCTCTGCCGCCTCCGCGTAAAGAGGAAATAGTTGCGCGACTAACGGTCCGAAAATGTCAGCAAAGCACAAAGTCCGCTCTTATTGATGAGGCAAATTATGCGCGATATTGATATCAGCCGAAGTACGTTCGAAAAGTCATCGGAATATTTGCAATAAGCATACCGTCCACTCGCAGGGACATTAGGGATTAGCCTCGGGAATGTTGAGATATATTGGATGTCAAAGGAAAGCCCAGAGAAGTTTACCAACAGTGGACAACATGTAATCTAGGGATTTGCTTTGTTTCTAGAAGGATACATTTTAACATATCTTAGAATAATTTTAAAAAAATTATAATAAAAATTTTACAATTTTGCGTTCTGTATAACTTTAAATTAAGAATAGTTTGCGATGTTAGTAAAAAATAATGAAAACAATTTTAAATTTGAAATCTGGCAAAACGCAAGAAACTAAATGACAATTAAAATGGAAAACTGCATTGCAGGATGCAGGATGAAGGATGCGCACTCTCGAAATCTAATAAAACAGGTTAACAGTTCGTTAAAATCGTTAAGAAAACGTTGATGATGATTTACCCGGCGTATATTTTCATTTATGCGTCGAGTAAATCGAGATGAGATTGAAGGCGGCGACGGCGGCGAAAACGGTCACCACCGCGCACGAAAATCGCTTTAAGGAGAAAATTCTAAGAAACTAGGATGCTCGTCGGCGCAGCCGGGCAGAGCGTAAATACGTTATAAACAAATTAGAAAAGTTTTAATTTTCATCTATTACGGCAAAGTTTATTTGTTTCGTTTCTCATTTTCATCTTGCATTTTAACAGGAAGTTTCTAAATATTAAAGCAAAACGTAGTGAAAAAGAACCTAAATTAACTTAAAATGTTTGATTTGCCTTTTGTAGTTTTTGAACTAATTTTTGCATGAATTCGTTATTTGTTATCCTTCATTAGCTGTGACCTTTCAAGTTCGCGTGGTGAACTTGCAGGCTTTGTGTTAGGCAAAAGAATGAACTACGCGAAAACGCATTGAACGTGAGGCATAAAGGGGTGGCTAGGTTTTTAAAATGCGAGATTGAAAGAACGGCACCAAAGAATGCTATAAAAGGGTTGAAAATAGCTTTATTCAGTCGCAGAGTGCAAAAAAATCTTTGATAAATCTTTAATTATCCGAGGATTTCTTATCTTGTGCTTATTATCGGACATCAACAGTTTTTCATTTGAGGATTGTCCATCATAAAAAATCTTGAAAAGTAATTACAGCATCAAGTAACGATTTAAACTATGCATTGTTTTGTATGAAAACAATTAAAACATTTTGGTAAATTCCTGATAAACCTTTGAAAGTATACTTTGATGTGACTTGCTTTTCTGCAAGTGCACGAAAAATCAATGCTTTGCGTGAATCCTTTCCCTTAAAACCCGCCGCTCAAAAAGGGGTTTTGATGATGACATAAGAATGGAAGTAAAATTTGAAGAAAGCCGAAAAGAGGAGGAAAAGGCTTAGGCTTGCTAGTTAGCGGGCACACAGCGCGTTTCTTTGTGCGTCCGGAGGCGGGGGCGTCTTCAAAGCTTTTCGCGCGCGCCCTTTTGCAATCGCACGCACGCAAAAAAGGGTTGGACAAGAATCGATATCTTCTCGCGCATGATGTACCTGATATGCATGACGCGCGCAAAAAAGGCGAACAATCATTCCGCGTAATGAGGAAACGGCTAGGCGAAACAAACAGCGAGAAACACGGACACATATTGATATTGAATGCGAGGAGGAAATTGAATGCACGCGGAGCCGAAGGAAAGGCGCCGAAGGAAATGGGACGCTCCTTTTTCCGGAGAGCGCGTATCTTGGCGAGGAGAACGGTGAACGTTTCACGGTGCGACGCATGACGTCTCACGGATATGTGTGCGGCTAAACGGCGTAAATCACGTGCGAAGCGCACATTAGTGCAAATAGGAATAGGAATGGAATATAATAAGGACTACACGGCATGGAGGTAAATTAGATTCTCATAACTGAAAATTTATTTTGCTTCTGTTCAGTTCAGTTTGTTCTGTTCAGCGGAAATGCGCTTCAAAACAAAACAAATTTACGATTTGCTATTTTTAGCAGAAATATTGCAAAAAAACATATAAATACACAAATACAATTTAATCACATACTAATGAGGTTTTGTTTTGATTTTTTATTTATTGTCTATTAACCAATCAATTAATTTAAACCTATATTTTCTCAATAAGTTTACGTTAGCCTTGAAAAAGTTTCAAAACACGCCGAAAAACAGAATATTGTTTGAAGTTTTTACTTCTATAGTAGCAAGTTTAAGTTATCAGAGATTACCGAAAGAAAACAACGTTTGTTTCCCGAAATCTTTTACTTTTCTTCAACCAAATTAATATTTCTTTTTGTTTTAAATATTGGTAGTTTCTTTCTGATATTTTAAATTTCAAACTTAGCCACTGTTTCGAGTAATGGTAAATTTGAAAAGGTGGCAAAGCCTTCTTATTGAAGCTTTTAAGCCAGCAGAAAAACTACCTTACTCAAGTTCTATTTAAATTATCAAGGGGTGGTGGTTGCCATACGGAAAACTTTCGCTTCTAGGAGCAACTTCTTAGGACAAACTTCTTAGAATATGAAGAGTATATGAAGTGTCCTTTTAGTAGGACTATTCTTTGAATAACTAGCACGTATAAACTATTTATTTAATTTTTTAAATTTATTTGAATAAAGCCTTAAAAAATATGAAAAACAAAGTTGTATTTTTTAAAATTATTTAATGAGTTTTAATTATTTAAGTCCAAAAATGTGAGGGTTTTCAAAAATGGCAAAAGTAGAAGAAGTAAATTTAGATGGAATACAATAGGCGAGGTGTGTTTGTAAGATTGGTAAAAACACCCAGTGAAAAATGAATATCGTCATGCATTAGTCGCGCTCGCAGTATAATTGTGTGTATGTGTCGGCGAATGAGTTTAAGAAGGCGCAGAGGAGCGGCAACCAGGGGGTGGGTGGGTCGGTGTAGCCGAGGGACGGAGGAAAAAACGAAAGCTCACGCAAGAAACACGAGAGGAAGCGCATCGCGCGTCGCACATCGCAGCGGGCCGCGGAAAGAAATTTAAAAGCTCCTTCGCCCTCGCTCGCTCGCCCACTAAGACTAAACCTCGCCGCTGCCACCGTCGCCCGCACACCAACACACTCGCGTACGCAGATGCATGCTAACTACGGACGCTAACGAACGAAGTGCGAGGCGCAAAATAAGGAAATGAGCGCCACATGCACACACAGCAACACGCACCGACACATAGGCAAGACGCGCGCAAGGCGCACACAATTTTAATTCCCCGGTGCGCGCGCGAGGGCGGCGGGGAAACGCGCGGGTGCCGCAAGCGCGAGATAAGGCGCGATGGAGGCAAGAAGGCCGAGGGAAAGAAGGAGCGCGCCGCGTCGAGCGTAATCGTAATGCATAGCTCATCAAGCCGTCGACGTCGTCGTCCTCGCCGGCCCGCGTTCCCGCCGCCTCCCTTCTTTCGTCCGCTCCGCGCGCGCTTCTTTTGCGTTTCTTTGCATGCACACGTACATAGATATATCTGGGGGTTTCTTTCGTTTCGCGGGTGGGCTCTCTCCGCTCATTAAGTCTCGCGTATCGATCCGAGGCCGCACCGCCCGCCACCCCCGCGTTCGTCCTGTGCCCCGGCAAACAACTCATGTACATACGAGTGTCGGCGCGGTATTTATTTCGTTTCGAAGACGCGAATTAAAAACGGGCGCAAAGTATTGCGGGAGTTACCATTGTCGTTGCCGTCGCCGCTGTCTGCGCGCGCAACCGCCACTCTTCTTCCGCATCTTATACTAACTAACCACATGATCAACCTTATACAACGTCATTTAATACGTTAATAAATCTTTAACGATACTTTGATTGAAACTTAACATTTTATTGCATTTAAAAATGTTGCGCATGCGCAATCAAATTGTGGATTGTGAATTTGTAAATACGAACTAAACCTCAAACCCTACCATTTAAAATAAATTGTTATAAGTATAAAAATATGTCCTTAAAACTTAAAAGCTAAGTAAAGGTTTTTCTAGACAAGTAGCAGCGACGCAAAGACCAAAGAGCAAATAAGGAAAGAAAGAAAGCCAGTGCGGGCGACTTGAAAAGTGGGTGGTCGATGCTCTCATCCTTCGCCTCTGCTTACGTCCCACATCCTTCGCCCCTCATTTCTCATTCCTCATTTACACCGCTCACACGCGCGCACTCCGGACTTCTTTTCGCATTTAACTTCAGTGTGCTTCGTTGCGCGCTGCGCGGCGAGATCCTTTCCATTTCGCTTTAACTTTTTTGCCGCCAGCCCCTAGCCTCACGCGCGCGGAGAACGGAAAGAATTTGCGCACACACGCCGTATATCGGGGACGACATGCAACGCCACTTAAAATTAAAAACAAACACAAACATACGAGTTATATAGCTGCTAAGTAAAGCCGAGAAAACTGCGCGTCAACATTGCGAGATGGAGGGTAAAAGTAAAAAACGACGGCGGCAGCAGTGGTGGCAAACGCGAACGCCAGGAAAAAATAATTTAAGAATAACAGCTATAACGCCGCACCACAGCGTGTTGTGGCTGCATTGCTGCTGTTTTTGCTATATTTTTACTATTTTTGTGTGTACTAACAAACGTAATTTGAAAATATTAAAGTTATGACATCGCTAGCTTAAGTCACGATATCCACCTAAATGTTTAAACCGTACTCAGTCTCCCCTACGGATTGTAAAAGTTTGTTGCGCAGAATAATAAAAGGTAAATCAATTGAAAGCAACAGTAAGTCTAAAGTCTACAAAATGATTATTTATCAATCTTATATACTTATTACTCTAAGCAGTATTTATGTTTCTACCGGTACTTATTAATTACTTATAAGTGCACACAAATATTTAACTCAAGTTTTACGCCCTGCGCTGCTCTGCCAATGATGTGCGAGCGAAATCAAATCGCTATTTGCCGACGCTTGTTTTATGTTTATTTAAGTACTCGTACATACATATTGAAACATAAACGGCAATGAGGCAGAATAAATAAATGAGTTAAATTAATTTCAAATTATATTAATTAATATTAGAAATTACGTTAATATATTTTGAATGCATTAAACAGTTAACTTAAAAGTATGATTAGAGATAATAGTTTGCTATGTTATTAATACATTATTCGTTAATTTAATTGAAAATTAATTACTAAAACATGCAGTTTTCACACGAAATTATTTAAATCCAGTATGTTAAATCAAATGATAATTTTCTTATTAACAAATGGTATTGATTGTTTAAAGTTATGATGTAATTTGTTTCTATACTAATTTAAATTAATTTAGAACAATTGTTATGCACTTGCTCCGTAGTTTTATGAGCTAATGATGTTATATAAACGAAGAAATTATTGTTATGTTTACAAAAACATTTTCAATGATATACGCAGAATTTTATTTTCAATCTTTATTAATGAAATCAGCAATACGATTGAGTTTCAACAATATTCTTAAAAATTATTTAAAATGATTCAATTTTGAAACATAATTATTATTAATACATTTTTATTTGATTTTGATCAAATTGTCATAAAGGATAAGTAATAATTTTGTAGTGTGTAGACATCGTAGCGACATCTGTTAGAAAAATAGTAAAACAAAACTACAGATTTTTGCTAGTGTATTAATATAATTTACTATTTTTTGTTTATTTTAATAATTAATTATTTGTTTGTTATTTGACGTAACACAATCAATAATTATTGTTTAAAACTAGAACAATTAGGCATGGGTGGGCATAACTAACATAGGCAACCAAATATTTGTGTATTTCCAATGCTAATGTGTGTCAAATTGTGTCAAAGGTGTCAACCAGTGTCAACAAAGTCTTGAATCAGCTGCTCTCCATGCATACCAGTGAAAGTTATTACCCCGATCGTAATGTGAATGAACACAATCCCCAGAAATGCAAGTAGTGCCGGCTAAGCAAAACGCCATACGATGTATCTTCTTCTGCGAGTTTCACCCTACACAAGGACCTATGATCTCTTGCCAAGTACCAGAAAACTACATCTCGAAGGAGTTGTTTGACAGTATCAGTGTCTACATCATCACCAAAGCAGAATTACAAAGAAGCACTATTACAGTGTATTTATTACGTTTACTTGACTATTATCTTCATTGTTTTAATTGTTGTTTTAATGTGATTTTAGAACATTAGCAGAGCACAAAATTTTAGGATTTCCAGTGCGTATTGATGATAAAAAGTATGCACGCAATGCATTCCACTTCAATCTTTGTTTTGTATGTGACAGCAATGCGCGTACTGTTCATTATGAGCCCGTGGTTATGAAGTTTGCTGAGTACCTGATGGCTATGGAGGTTGAAAGCAGTTACCTATCTGGGGGCGGCTTTTCGACTAAATTAGCGCCGGTTTTAAACGCTGCTATGCAAGCGCTTAATACCCGAGGAGAATATGCGCTAGCTGAAGGCCCCACTGCTACTCATTTAAAAGTAGTGGATGTAAGAGGTGATCCAGTGCGAGTTGCTGATCACCAGGTGCCGGTTTTGGTACGTCCATTACCAGAACGAGTATGGGATCTTACCACACATGCCGTTGCGCCTCATATTAATGGATTCAATCATGTCTTGCGTATTGCAACACTAGCTGATGTTGAGAACAACCTGGTGAAGGCTTGTGTTAGGAATTTGTTATATTACGGCGCCATAGCGTTGGTACCGTTGTTTCAATATGGTAATGTCTATTGTACTACTCCTCGTTTACGGGCTTTAGTTCAAGACGCCAGGCTTAGGGATCGTTGCTTGAAATACGTAGCAAAGTCTGATAGGCAACGGCCGTCGTTAAGAGATGTTTTTCGAATGTACGCCGCCATGACGCGTGGTACTACCATTAGGGATCTTTGCTTACGAATGAATCCTTCAGCGTTGTGGATTAACGAACGAAAATTGGTGCAGTTTGGCGTGTTAGAGGGGCTGGTACGGCGGGTGCATAAATATCCTGTGTTGTTGGGCGAACCCGCGTCTTTAAGGAGATCATTGGATGGTGGTGCTTGTTTGGATGAGATTTGTTGTTCTACAGGAGTCAGCGGGCAGCAGTTAGAAGATCAACTTGAGCGTGATCACAATGTCGTACTATTGTGGCGATGATATCTACTTAGTTTCCATCTATCATTTAGTATATATACGATTAGAAATTTATACAAATTTGGATTGTAACCAAAGAGATGTTTTGTTCTAAGCTCCAAAGTAAAGAGCAAAGAATCAAAACAATTGCATATCGTGTTGAATGTTTGATATTTTGATATCGGTAATTGATTGAAATTATATTGGCATACTGATTTTATGAACCGTTTTTTTTTAATAAACATTTAAAAAATTAATTTATTATTTACAAATGTTTTTGCGTAACATTCGTGTCGGTTCGGTGGTTCCATTCCTACACACATCGTGAAACATCGCACTGCGTCGTGCTGCACCGCACATCATTGACAGCTGTCATCACAGAACGCTGTCATTATCAGTCTCACCAATGCTCACCAAGTTTTGTTTGTTGCTGATGTGTGCCAGGCGCGGTGATAGCTTGCGCTGTTTGCGCTTCTCGTTTCGGTGTCGCGTTCGAACCATCCTCGGCGTAGTGATGTGATTTGCACGCGGAGGTGTGCCGATCTCCTTGGAACATGAACCGCCTTAATATCGGTGAGCTTTTCTATTTTATTTATGAGCTCCCTGTGCATCGCCATGGTACGAGTGCACGCTTGCTGCTTGCGTCTTCCACACATCATACCCCGCGCCGCCTCCTTCGCTTAGACGCTTCTAGCATGTGTCTGATTGTTTATTAATGTATTCGCAGGTCCGTGCACTGGCGCGAGCGTCGCTATGGACAAAAACAGAGACTGGCAGCTGGAGTTGCTCATGGAGAAGCTGCGCTCAAAGTCGACGCAGATGAGAACCTTCTCCGAGGCGTCCAAAGCCATGCGGATGACCTTACTAGTAGGTTATGTTGGCTAGCCCTTTTAATTCTTTATTATATTCCCAAAATTTAAAGATACAAAATAATGATATAATGATCAAAAGACAATTTATTATTACATTGTTTTATTTTTGTTGTTGCAAGACTGCTGTATATGTGTATTAATTGTTTTATGTTCTTTGTGCAGGACAAAAGGTATGGTCTTGATAGTGTGGAAAAATCATTGCACCAAAAGTGTTTAGACACTTTGCAACATTCCATAAAAGTAACATGTTTACAAAGCATGGTGGAGCGTCTAGAAAGTTTAACCAGACAGTTAGGGTATGTTTTTGAAATTTGCATTAACCATAAAATTTATACTCACTATTAAATTGTCTTTCTAGTCTGAAATTTGTGCAAGCTCCTTCAGGCGTAGAGTTGTTCATTTCTTCTGACATGTTTTACTTAGAAATTGTTCTTAACCAAAGTGGTGCAGTCTGTGATGTAAAAGTTCACCATGAAGGTACAGCTGAACAGAAAAGCTGTGAAGAACTTGTTTCATGTTTAAGTAAAAACGATTTTACCGACTTTACTGCACAACTGGAAGGTTTTGCTTCAATTTATCAACTGAATGCTGAAAAGAAAATTAAAGCCAAAGCGTTTACAGCGTTACAATCGCTTGAAGCTGATTTGAGCATGCTCGCACAGCTTCAAACATTTATCAAAGAACCTTTTAATGTACTGCATAAATCTCCAGTAGGCGTTTTAGAAAAACGACGTGGGGGACACGCCATGCGATTAACATATTTTGTCTCACCTTACGACCTCATCGATAAAGATCTTGAGGATATTGAGCCAATCAGTGTAGATGCTATACTTGACCGGAAGTTGGGCTACAGTGTGACTGTGTATATGGAAGGTTCTACAGCGCATAAACTGCAAACATCTACGTTGATCAGCGTCAATCGTACGCACAACGGCAAGGGAACTCCATCCTATGCTCCACTTACAGCGCAGAACAGTGCGCTTATTCCTGCTTGCTTTGTATTGAAGCTGAACAAACCAATGCCTATGTGTGTTGAGTTATTACGCCAGATTCAGGCTATAACTGAACTGGAATGTGCAGACTGCACGACTACGCATCCTTTGCTCAGTCTCATTGCGACGCATGCAAGTGACGGGCAGTTAGATTCAAGCAACAATCGAGGACTGTTTGTTACATTACCTGACCAGAGTCATTGTTATTTTATGACTGAGAACCGTAATATGCAGGGTGTTTTGGTTAGTAATATTCCATTCACACATCCGGCACATGTGGCCCAGATTTTAGTCTTTCTGCGCCAACAAGCTCTTTTCAACACGCTCATTGCCAGCTGTATTCGACTGAACAGTAAACAAGGTTAGCTCGTTATTAAAGTTGGGATTATAGTTTGACTCATAACATTGTTGTTTACAGATTTAGAAAATATGGTGATGTTAGAAGTGAGCGCGCTAAGCTGGACGCACATTTCAATTTCTCTTGAACATCCCATTGAAGAGAGTATGTCAACAGCTGAGATAGACTTATCAGATATCTCAAATCTACAATGTAGGATATTTAATCCAGGAACGCCTCCGCCGCTCAGCACACCGGATGTAGCATCTGAATTGACGACTAAAGTGCTCAACCGAAGCTTCTCAATCCCAGTGACGATGAGATCTATTTTGATTTACTGGGAAAAACAGGTTGTTCGCCAACAAAACCATTTTAACGGGCTGGAAAATTTTAACTTGCCCCTCGGCGCTGGGGATCCGGGGGGTAGAAACGGTAACTCGGGTAACACGTTAGGCGAAAGGGAGATTCAACCAGAACCCTCTAGCCACGGCATGCCGCTAATGTCACATCCCCACCAAGGCATGTTTCTGAACGAGTCGCTTATGGGCGGCACCAGCTTCGCAGGCTTTCAAGATGGCGGCGCGACGGTGACGCCTGTGCTCACCAATGTCGAGCTGACAAATATTCTCGCCGGTGCAGACAAACCAAAACGTATCAAGCGTAAGTCTCCTGAAGATATTTGGAAAAGTAGCGGTAAACGTAAGCCAGGCGCTACTGACGATGAGCTCTTAGACGCTTCTAGTTGTGATTCTACGTCACGTAGTACGCCATTATCACACGATGCTGAAATCGCCACGCCGAACTCGGTGTTGGGGTTTCATTCGGATCTCGAGCTTAGTGCTTTAGACGCTTCTGAGTTGATGGGCGACAAAGAAGGAGATTTTGACGCAGACGATTTGGGTGACGTCGAGGAATTGCTGGCTGGTAAGAAGGATAAATCACCACTTTTACAAGATTTTGATTCGACGAATAAATTAGTCTCGCCTAGTGTCAGTATCACTCCTATACACATGGCGCAGACATCTTCAATCAGTACACCTCCTGATCAACGTCGGTCTGGGATCGAGATATTTCCCATAACAGCGGCAACTGCGCAATTATCCGGCGCAGTGACTATCACGCCGATTGCACAGAAACCTGATAGAGAACGGAAGGACAAAAGTGGAAAACGTTCTGATGATAAAGCGCGTTTGGAAAAGAAAAAGAAACGCAAACGCGAAGGTTCTCCAATGGGTCCTCCGGAAAAGATCCCATCAAAAGCAGATGCATTGCCTAAGCTACCTGGAGCAAGTAGTAGCAGCAGTAGTGGAAAACCTCCTGAAAGTCCGCCAAATTCTCCGAACATGGCGCGTAAGTTCAGCCACTCCCCAACACACAATCGTAGTCTCAGCGGTAAACTAAGTCCAAATTTAATGAAAACAACAATAAAAACACACAGCCCTAAACATTCTCCTGCGCATGTACCTAACAGTCCTAAACATGTTCTGCCTGGTATCAGCAGTCCTAAGTCGTCGCCTAAGCACCCGTCCACCAGCGGCAGCGGTAAGCCGAGTATGTCGACTCTAAAAAACGCAGCAAGCTCCCCGTCTAGCAAGAGCGACGCGAAAAAGTCCGGCTCGAAAGATTCCGCGCGAGAGAAGGACAAGAAGACGGGGGGTGGAGGCTATGTAAATGCGGCGAAGAGCGGCTCTAAGAGTACGCTGAAAGTAAAACCGCTTGATCTAAACGCGCACGCGCTTGAGTTGTCTAGTGGAGGTGGTGGCGGCGGAACACCTGAATCAGGTACAACGTCGCCGGGCGTCGGCACCGATCTTACAAAAGCCGCCGGCTTAAACCAGATTCGTAATCGAAAGTCAGGTGCGCTATCCGCCATTGTTGATAAACTAAAAGCGCAGAACTGTGATATGGCTGGTGATACAGCTGGCAAACCGAAGGAGCGCGCTCCGACACCTGGTAAGAGTGATAATCCTGGTGCGCCACCTAAGGTTAGCTCAGCTTCCAAACTTGGCCAAGACATAAAGAACTCTGAGTACGTTTTATTGAAACACTCGTCGGATTGCATGAAATTGACTATCAACAAGACGCGCGCTCGGGAACCTGGTGCAAAGCCAATGAAAACTTGTAGTTCAGGTTCAAACAGTTCTAGTATGAGTCAATCTGGTATGAGTGGTACGGGCTCGCCGAAAAACCACACTGGTTTAAAACCGGGGGTGAATTCAGGTCCTGCGTCAAAGAAACCTCAACAACCTGGAACTACAAAACCACTCGGTAGCAACCCAAATGTTGGTTATCCTTCTGGTAGTATGAAGCCATTCAAATCATCTTCCTCGTCATCGTCGTCTTCTTCATCATCGTCTTCATCATCCAGTATTAAACCAACTAATTCGTCTACGTCTGCACCCAATTCATCAAATCCTAAGAAAATTCTTAACTTTTATCCGCCTAAAAGCAGCTCTAGTGATCCGAACAGACTTAAAGACCGACCAAAACTCAACAAAAGCTCATCTGAAAAGTCTATATTTGGTAAAACTGATAAAGGAAAGGCTAGTCCTACACAAGACACGGAAAATCTCAGCCTGAACTTTCCCAGCAAGAAGCAATTTGATAAAAGTTTTCAGATTCCAAAGCTATCCGCGCGTATTGGTGATGATAAAAAGCCGAAATCTGTGGAAAACAACGTACTCGGTATGGCTAAAGATAAACTGTTAGATATTTTCAGTGTTGCCAACGCTGGTGTGCCCAGTTCTACTGCAAAAGACTTGCTTGGCAAGTACCCGCTTACATTGCCAATGGAAGCGAAGATACGTAGTACAATGAACAGCGTTACCATCCCCAATAGCTTGAGCATAAGCGCAGCTAGTACTAGCCCAAAACTGGACGCGCCGCTCTGCGTCGAGGAGGACAAAAAGCCCAAGGATGACGCGTTTGGCAAATCGTTTCCCATATCAGCCAGCATCGCGCCATCCAAACAATTTACTACCTCCACTGGCGCAGAACCACTTGGCTTACCAGGCCGTAGCATTGATCTGACGTCAAAGTTTGTGGCACCTGCGCCTAAACTGGACGATAAAAAATCGGAGAAAAAAGACAAGGACGAACTGGAGTTTGCAATGGCAGCGTCCATCAGTTCGCCGAGTGGTGGAGGAAATGTGGATAAGAAGCGTCACAGTGAGATGATTCCATTCCCGCCTTCGCCGTCTGTAAGTGTCCATATCGTAAAGTCGCCAGCACCAAGTCCACATATTGCGCCTAGCCCGCATTCTGCAGCATCACCTGGTATTACCGATGACGAACTCATGGACGAAGCGCTAGTTGGTTTGGGCAAATAGTTCAGGCTTGTGTACATACGCGGGTGGAGATGTTTCGCAACATAAACCAATTGGACCCGCACTTGTAGATAAATGTAAACGCTAATTAATTGGTTAGATGTGCAGTTACAAGAGAATCAAAAGCCGTCGTTTGTATTCCGATCGAACTCATATAGTCATAGGCTGTGCCTTATCGATGGCGTGGTCGGCATTAGCATTAATTTTCGTTTTGTAAATGTCAATTCAGTTGTCTCAGTTGCTTCCCCTAAGAAACCTCAACAAAACAACGCTTAACTTAAGTCTAAATTGGATAGTATACCCCTGAAAGTATTTAGTCATCTTCGACAATCAACATTACGTTGTCAAATTCACGTCTCTGATGATTTCATGCGGTGAAGCGCAATCTAATTTTGTAAATTTACTAATCGCATAGTACAAATGAAATCTTTTGTTGACGATATATTTATTGTAATTACATTATGATACTTAGAGAAAGCGTTATTTTAAGAAATGATACAAGATGAGTGTAAACAATTCGATGCGAACTCATGCGGAATGCAAAGAAGCACCAAACATGTTGACACAAATAATTTAGTTGTTAAGCCGCGGTGCATTCGTATTTACTAAGTAATTAAATAAATGTAAGAGCTATTGATTAAGAGATGACTATTAAATTAAATTAACTCGATTTGGCTACATTGGCGCAAATTTCGAATAATTATTTTGAGCTTGGATAAAATACTTGTTAATTTATTAAGTGCATTTTGTTGTAAATATTCACATTTGGGAGCCAATAATTTCTTTGTTTATTTTAGTACAATTCGAGTGAGTTGATTTATTTAAATTATATTTAATTGTTATAGTACGTATATATTTTCGGCAGTTTTTGTAGCCATTGATTCACGGTAATTAATACTTTTCGAATGCTTTGATATATAATTTAATGATTGACAATTATGTGAAATTGTTATTTATATATTCGGTCGATATTTATCGAGAATAGCCGTGGAGCGAGCCGAGAGAGAAATGTAATGATATTGAAATAAAGAAAAGTTAATCAGACTTATTTTTGTCTTATTTTATGTCAAGGATTTTTTTGATTATAGCATGTAAGGTACGTGAGTTGTATGGAAGTTTGGGAGTTATCATTTTCAATTACAACTCTTCAAACTTGAGCAATTATTTAAAATTACGTGTAATTTCCTTCGAATGGTTTTGAGTTTTTTGATGATATTTTTTTAATTTTTTTTAATTCCATGTATATTTACAATATACGCATAACAACCAGTACAAATTAAAATTTAATAAAAAGTGTTGACGTATAAAAACCAACTTAAGTCTAACAACATCATATTTGATAATATGTCAACTTAGTACTATTCAGTGGTAGTGTAACTATTGGGTTGCTCCTGATAACGCATATCAATCAAACGCTTCATTTGTCTGGACCCATCATGAAGCAAAATACGATTCTCAACAATATCGCAATTCAATTCATTGATGATTTGAACAAGACTCAAGACGCATAGCCACATATAAATCAGCACAACTGTAAACAATCCAAAACAGCAATAAAATTAAAACTTCCTGTAAAACGCTCTTAAATGTATTTGCTGAGCTTTCAAATTCTCTACTTACTTATTTCAACAACACCTAAGCTACAAGCAAGTATAATTGGCCCCAAACCAAATCCTCGTCGTTTAAAGTTAATCAGTAACATTACGGTCAAAACTAACATAAAATTGATATAAATCATATCAACAACCAGGAACGGATATAATAATTTGTATTTACACTAAAAATTAAACCAAAATATTGATTTTTGTTTAAAATGTTTGGTTTTAATTAAATATACTAACCATTAATGAACCACTAATTAGTAAAATACTGCATAGAAGATAAATAGCCGCAAAGACAGCCAGAATAATAAGTAGCACGTGAGGATCATCAGCAAATGCAAGGAAGTATTTGTTTTCTATGTTAAGACTATCAATAATTTCGTACAAAAAATCACGAACATCTTCTTGGTTCTTAATTGTAATTAATGATATCATCAGCCATATTGCTGCTTGTATCTACAATGGAAAGGTAAAAGTTACAACAGATATTTAAAATTATAGATTATGGTTACCAAAGATAGAATTCCAACGATAATCGATCCTAAACGCATTGAAAACCAGAAAAAGAAATGTTTTATAACGACCATGACCAGTTGATAAACGTTTGATGAATACTTTACTTTATGTGACTTTAATTGTAATTTAAAATATTTGAAATGGTTTACTTTAACAACGCGCAGAACACAACTGCGTTTGACGATGTTCTGCAGGAGAATATAAAGCGATTGTGCGCAAAACTACCCCTCCACCCCTACAACTAGAACGGAAACGTTTTCCTCATGTACAGGATACTACTATATAGCAGAACAAATAGCAGAAAATATTGTATACACTGTAAAATTAATGAGGATCTTTATATTTCAAATACTACTTTGTTGTTTTATTTAATTTTCATCGTTTATTTGTTTTAATTGTTTTTTAATTTTTTGTACTGCGTGATTTTGTACTAAAAATATTCGTAATGAACGGATACACTTGGTGTATGTTGTGAAGGATAATTGTAAAATAAAGGAAAACTATTTAATAATTCATGACGAATGACATTAATAATTCATTGTCCGCGTTTTGGGTTGAAGTGTTTTGATGATGTCTGCAATTGCTTTCATTGTCATTCTTTCACAATTGTGGTCTGTATTTAGTATGGATAAATTATCAATTAACTGGTAATTAAAAATAACAATTGGTTCTTCTTCTTTGAAAAATTAAGAACCAGCCATGAACATTTTATTGTGTTCAAAAATCACTTTCAAAATCACTCAATAACTTCTTCTATTTCTCTAAAAACTAATAAAAACAACTGATCATAAAAATAAATAATTAACTTCGATTATAAACTTTTTATTATCGCTGACAGTAATTTAGATCTAAAATAGAACTATTCGTATAGCTAGCAACGCTTTTAATAATAAAAACGTTTTCTAATAACGTCATCAGCGATGGATATTTATAGCTAATGAAGGGGTTTTTAAACTTCCGCCAATAACAACAGGAAAACAACAATGGTGAACCTATTTCACACGACATGAATTATTTATTGACGGTTATTTATTAACGATTAGCGTTGAGTGTATAAAAATATTCAAAAAATTAGAAAGAAAATTAGTATCATATTTTAAATTGTTTTTTAGTAGTATTTACCAGAAAAGTTATAATCAAACTGTCGTTCAGGTGCACATTAAACATCATTTTAAGTACATAACACATATTCAGCTTGATAGTTTTTATTGTTCTAATTATTTCTAATAGATCTACAATTCTATGTGGTTCACATCAACTGGGATGATTGACTGCATTGCCCAGTGATGAAGAAGTGCTTTATTTGACAGTTGCATTAACGTAACGCCGATGTAGGTATGGAAGCGGCGGTGATTGATATTCGACTCGGCCTACCACCCCGCCGTCGTTCTGATAGGAATCGTATTCTGCGCTGCTTCCACCCCCGTCACGGTTCAACGGAGCAAACGAAAGCTTTGCCTCGTTACTTTGATGGACTTTAGGTAGATGTATGTTGTGTTCTTGTCCTGAGGAGTATATGCAACTAAACACAACAATAAAGCAAATAAATATCAGTTTTTTTGGAATTTTCATAGTTGAACAAACAAAATCATTAGGTAAATAAATTGCATACTTTAACAGAGCTTCCAGTAACTCTCGGTTCATCTTTTCTTCCATATCCACGTTCAGAGGTTGACGGTTTTGAATTTGAAGGTTTTGAAGGGATCGTGGGTTGGAACGTGCGGATATATCAGAAGCAAGAGCTGGATCACTACGAGCATTCCTGCCAAATCCATTTCCAGCTAGCAGAGAATCAAAGGAACCTCGTCGATGTTGTTGTTTCTTCAAATGATCCGCTTTCCTTTGATTTCTAGATATTAATACGACAAAAACACAAACACGAATTGTACCTACATTTAAGTGATGTTTTAAGATATTCTATTAAAAGATTTTAATTTTATTTATGCCAATTGTTTTGTTATATTTTAATTAAGTCAGTAATTGTTTTAGTTGTTGTTTTTTTTTGAGTTAAAATCTTTTTTACCTTTTTGCAACTAACGCCGAAACGGCATCCATGGAGAGTAATTCAAAGTTGGGCAATCCTAGATCAGAATGTTCAAATCCTTTGTATGCATGAACGGTTAGCAAAACAATTAATAGAAGTTCTTGCTTTACAAATTTATTAGAATAGAATTAAATTAATCATTACAAAAATTAACTTAGAATTACGCTTTGTACGACAAGAATTTAAAAATCTATATCGTCATCAATTTCAACAGTTCGCAGGTATGGCAAAAGCTCTTTCAAGCTGTCTTCATCGAGGTGTACTCCACCGACACGGTCCAATGATCTGCCATTCAAGAAACCACCACCAATTCCGTCTAATGACCTGCCGATCAAATTACCACCTCCAATTGTATCTAATGATCTACCGTTTAAGAACCCACCACCAATACCATCTAATGATCTGCTATTTTGATTCCCACCTCCAATGGTATCCAATGATCTGCCATTCAAAAACCCACCCCCAATTCCATCTAATGATCTCCCGTTTAGATTACCACCTCCAATGGTATCCAATGATCTACCGTTTAAAAAACCACCTCCAATACCATCTAATGATCTCCCGTTTAGGTTACCTCCACCAATTCCATCTAAAGATCTTCCAATCAAATGACCACCACCGATGGTATCCAAAGAACGTTTGCCTAAAAGAGTCCCACCTCCAATGCTATCCAGACTACTACTACGTAACGCGCTATCTTGCCTCCGAACTAAAGCTTTTGGACTACCACATCTTCCTCCTAAAGATCTACCATTTAAAAATCCACCCCCAATACCATCTAAAGACCTTCCGTTTAAAAATCCTCCACCAATGCCATCTAAAGATCTGCCATTAAGATAACCCCCGCCTATACCATCTAATGAGCGACCATTCAAAAAACCACCACCTATTCCGTCCAAGGATCGTTCATCAAGATTACTTGACCGTCCAATTAAATTTCCACCCCCGATCGTATCTAAGGATCTTGCATCTATGTAATGATAAATAAATAATAACGCAAGTTAACTGTTTGTTAAGAAAAATAAGAAGAAACTGTGATATATTTGAAATTTTCTTAATTAAAGTCAAAGTTAATTTAAGAATGACTCACCGTATTTGCTCAATTGCGACTGCAAATATTGCTTGTTCGAATCCTGCGAACAAATCAATCGTTGAATAATTGAATTCTAGTATGAGTAATGCGAAACCAAGTACACAAAAGATTAAATTTCTAATTAATTTAAAAAATGATAAAACCACGAATGAAACCAAATGAAACTAATTAAAATCAGTATTGATTGATTTACAAGCGTTGACGTTACACATATGATGATTTATTAATTTTTGCAATTTTCATGGAATTTCATGGCACATGATACCGCCGTCTGTTCATTAAAATTTTATGAATTATTGTCTAGCAAGCGAATTGTACAATGTGAAATTTTTAAATTACAAACTTACAGTTGGAAAAGCATCGAAAGCTTTCAGCGTCAACAATCCGACGAAAAGTAACCCCCACATGGTAGCAACTTGATGGTCAACACTTGTTGAGTTGCGAGTGATGAGAGTGCACAAATTCGAGAGCAGATTAGGATCTTGCACGCATTGAGAGGAGCGCTAAACTCTTCCTCGACCAGGAGCCGCTCATGCTTTTATACCCTGCTCCACCGGAGTGGGTTTCATCAGGCGATGTGGAAAATGCGATAAAAAACAAACGAGCTCCCACACGTGAACGAAAATGCGAAAATCGGCAGGTATTCACGCATGAGTACCAGGCTAGCGTGACGTGAGAGATGTTAAGTCGGAAAAATTGATGGCTAATCAAAAATAACATTAGACGAAAGACATGTGAAACCCTTTTATTCTAAAAATAGCAAACATGCATCAAGTGAAATATAAATTAAAACGTCATTTCCAATATTTGAAGTTAATTTTATAAATTGTTTAAATTTTTCATTTTTTATCAAGTAAATGTAAGCTTATTATTAGTAAAAATTTAATCAGAAATGTTAGGAAATTGTTTGGGAAAGGAAATCAACGTAATGGAAGTTAAGGATCAGGTGCACAACTGACAATGTCTTTTTCTTTCATGTTCATTTTCTTTGGGTCTAATTCAATAAGATCGCTTTTTTCAAAGTAAATTTTTAGTTGATGAAATGTTAAATGAAATTGTGATTAAAAATCTCAACAAAAAAAATAAATAAAACAAGTCTGAAAATTATCATTGTGTCTGTAAAAATTGAAAACAAGCAATTATTGATCCAACAGGGCGCCGATAGGACGATACATAATTGAATGTTGTTGGCTTACTATAATGGATTGTACAATAAGCAATAGGATAATGTTTGTCATCTAAACACCATTTACCAGTTGCGTCAGTTAGTTATGGAGAAGTGCACCATATGTTTCATTAATGAACTTTTATTGGCGGTGTGAAATCTAGGTAGCGTTTAGATTATTGTATACAAGCTTACTCAAATATTTATTAAAGCATTAATACTTTGCGAATAATTATGATTTATTTAAAAATGTTTTTTAATAAACGCTATATTTATTTTAAAAAATAGAAATGATCACGACAAGCGCTAAAACTTTAAGTTATAAGTTATGTATAAGCGTTGAATAATAATATAAAGTTATAAGCATATAAGTTTGTCGGGCTCAAAACGTAACAAACATTATTGAATCTAGTAACATTTTAGTTTTATTCTTCATGAACAATAATGGCCGCCACGTTTAATTTACACGGCCAATGCTGCCAACCTAAAAACTAATGCATTTAAACTATAATAGTAAGGAACTAAATTTAAATTTACGTAAGTTTATAACATTTAAAATTTCAAAAACTCTTTATTAAAAACATATTATCAATTAGTTTTGTAGTTAAAAATAAATAATACGTTCTTGCTTGAAGTTAGATCGGTTAGATCATGCGCATTCTAGTCAGTTCTAGTTATCCAAACGTCAGAATTCCTGCAACACATTAGG
>JARJDS010031145.1:0-32491 GCA_030264155.1 Atheta pasadenae | reverse complement strand
GTTCAACAATTGAATGAAAACTATACATCGACGGGGTCAGACGAGACAACTTGGCAACACTGTACCAGCGTTTATATATTATTTGCGCGGTAAATTCAAACAGACGGATAAATATGTACACAGATTGACAGAGAACAACATAGCGGCGTTGCCAGACTTAAAAATGACAAAAGTGTTGTGTTGGTCACGTCTCTACGGGAACACTCTTCTTCAAAAATTATGAATCGCTTAGCTACAAACTCGTATACTTTTTTTGACAATAGTGTACCTCAACAACTACCTTAAGCTGTGTCTTTAAGGCACAAAATTATTAATAATAACCTTCAAATACTTAACGCTGTTAACATATTTATAATAACTCCCTAAACATATTTTCATAAAAAAAAGAACATTAAATTTATAATTCAACACTCAACTTTTAGTCATGACTTATCGCAATAGAGGGAAAAAGAATGCGCCAAGTTAGTAAACTAACTGTTAAAAGTTTACAAAGATTTCACAAAGTGCCATTTGCACGCACGGGCAACTGAGCACCGTTTCGTCCCAAAAGAAATATAAACCCTTGCAACTATTTTAAAGACTTTGTAACCTTTTCCCACCCTTTTACAGCTTTTATAGACGCAAAGTCGCGAAACTAAATTGCTGCTGTTAAACACAACTTTTTCCGTCTACAAATAAACTACTGCTTCTTATTTTTGTGCATTTTCATCAATAAGAAATTACTCACAATGAAACAAAGAGAAATAACTGCTCAAGATGGTTTTATTTAATGCTTCATATTTGTGGAAACAAATATATGCCATTAGAATCTTCGTACTTGGTTAGTTCTTCATAGCAACACAGTGATTGTCTAAAAAATAAATGCAATATTTTTTTTATTACACAAATGCGTAAAGATGCAATTTAATAAACAATTTGATGAAATGCAGTCTTAGAGTAAAAATAAGTAAATAATTTTCAGGTTATGTTAAACTAAAACAAGGTTAATTTTGTCATATGTAAGCACATGTTCTAAGTTAATTGTGCTTTCAAATTATCTATCATTTAGCAATGAAGAGCAATGACCTGGACAACAGAACAACAAGACAATGATAAGATGTAATTTAGATCAAGCAGCAAATATACAAGGATAACAATAGAACAATATCCGAGGGTAAACAAGGACGACATATCAATGATATGCACGCCTGAATATCCACCTTATCATCAATTAATTAACTTGACACGATGGCCTGCGACATGGAAGTTGCCAGTTCAGTGACCAACAGTGTACAAGTTAATTTGTATTAATGATCTTATCGGAAAATACGCCTAAGTAAAAAATAAAGAATAATATACCTGTACTAACTAACATAACCTCATCATTGAAACTTTAATTTTACGTTGTGTAACTTTTATTTACCTGCAATTTTTAATCTTCTGAAGTATGTCAATCATTTTCATTCTTCACGTTTTGAGAACCATTGCAATCATTCACCGCCGCCGCCACTGCTGTTGACTACTTTAATTATCCCCAAAGTAACGTACCAAAGTACGAACATGAAAGGTGGATGTTGACCCAAATCGCGGGGACCTGCGGACCCGCTAGGAGCATCGTCATCAACGACTACTTCATCATCTTGGTGTGACCCCGGCATTATCGAATGGTGTTATAATCTGAGACAGTTAACAATAATTTACACAAAAAATTTGGATGGTTTACAAACTCACGAATGATGAAATGTGATTGATGTCAAACGAATCTAATTATTTTGTTTATTTACAAGGCTACCATTGTTTTAACAAGCTTTAATTTTTTTTTGGATTTATATTTATCAACCTTGAGAACATTATAAGAATTATGTTTCTAATAGTGTCTACTAATTTTAATCAAAATTTATATAGCAATTAACGTTAATAATATCAATATTTATTGTTTTATTTTTGATGACAAAAAAAAGGAAATTTTTCAGAATTTTTTCTGGGAAAACTTTTGAATTTATTGATCCTAAAATATTCTACACATATTATGGTATCTTTTACCTATATTTTAAGATTTAATACTACTAAAAATATTTATTTGGAAAAGAGCTACAGCTGATCTCCTGGAGTTCTACTCAAAAAAGACGTTTTGCGTTGACCACTATATCTCTGAACTGATTCATCTTATATTCACAAACTAAACAGATTTCGTTAAAGTAATGTATAATCTAGTAATTAATCAAAGGAATAAGCAAAATAAATTTTTTTGACAAAATGGTGGTTTCTTAAAGAAAAAAATCGATTTTTCACCGAAATTTCGACCTTAAATTGTCTATAAAAACAAAAATATTTATTGGAGAGAAAAAATCTTCGAGTAAACACTAAAACAGATATTCAAGAAGCTAGTGTTAAAATTTGAGACTAATCGGTGTAGCCGTTTTCGAGTAATGTTAGTCACCGACCTTGAAACCACCATTTTGAGAAAAACGCGTTTGAAGTTTGCAATGCACTTTACATGTTATATATCTGTTTGAGCCAAATTTGCTTGTAACTTCGAAAATATTCACAGGAACGATATGAAATATTTTGTGTGTATTCTTAAATATATGTACATTAAGAAAATATAATTTAAAAAAATTGATTTTTTGAAAATTGTAACTATATAAATATAACCCCTTAAAACTCTTCTAAATGACCTTGAAATAGGGCTTTGTGTAGGGAAAAATAATTTGTCGTTCAATGACTATTTTGTATGTGTATTTTAGAAAATTACTTATTATCTTTGTGACAAGAACAATCGTCATAACCTCTCCTAACCTCTCATGCATGAGATGATTATGTCAATAAGTGATCATTAATGAAATTATTTAGATGGTTTAGTAAATTATGTTAATTTGTTTATTGTTTCTTTATCTATTCTTAAACTGTTAGAAAGAATCCGTAAGTATAGTAATTAACTATGACTGACAAAATGATGAGTTATTCATAATCGACTAATGGATTATTTTGTTTTCCCTTAAAAGTGTCCAGCTTGACACAGTTGAAGAAGACTAGTAAATTAGAGAAATTCCATAAGTTGGTCAAGTTTAAGAAAAAATAATGAATAAGACAAACCTTCCCTTCAAATGTGCTCAGTATCTGTGTGTGTTGCCATTTTATAACAATCAGTTACAACAATTTGTTAAAACACGTTTTTATTACACCGTATTTGTTGCATTTTACATAATCTTTAGAATATTCTGTCAATATTTAGACAATTCTTTGAATTGGGAAATGTTGAGCAAACCGATTCTAATTTTTGATTTATCCAACTATATCTTGGATATTATGATAATATTATCACCAATGACATGGAATTTTAATAATATCGTGCATTTCTATAAATCATTTGAAGATTTTGATTTCTTTTTATACACTAAGTTTAGATATGAAGTTAAACAAGCAAACTGCAAATTGTTTTATTTGTTTTTATTAATAAATCTCATATTCTGTGCGACTATGTATTATTATATTTTTCGATTCCGTTATTTAAAATATCAATTAATATTTGCAGTTTATGTAATTACATTATTTTATCAGAGCAATATGTCGTCTTTTATTAGTCAACTTTTAATGGAAGTAAATAATAGACTTAAACTTATTAATAATATAATTGAAAGTAAAAATTTCTTCTATAATATTACAACTGATAAAATTCAAGAGTTAACTGAACTACATCACATGGGACATGTTTTAACAATTAATTTTAATTCATGTTTTGGAGTCTACATTTTCTACGTAATGTCAAACACTATGTTTATTGTTTTTCCTGAAATTTATTTTATATTAGTACGAGGTAAATTGGAAAATGAGTTGATTGCAATTGTTGGTGTTATACTTAATTTGGTAGGTATTTTTTTCTTAATGTTTATATTGGATATTTTTTTTTTAATAGACAAATATTAATATATGTTAAGGTCATTTTTTAGTCTCATGGAGTGGTTATAGCAACAAAATGTCAACAGATTGTAAATGAAGGGCTGAAAACTGTATCATTGGCATATAAAGCAATTTATCGATACTCAAACAGTCCGATTGTAAAACGTAAATTATTTGCTCTTGCTCGTCAAGCAAGCGAAAGACGTCCACAATTTACAGCCGCTGGATTCTTCACCGTTGACCACTCAATGTTGTTCATGTTTTTAAATTTAATTACGACGTATGTGATCGTTATGATTCAGTTTTCGACGGCTTCAAAGTCCAATACTAAAACATAAACACATTTAACTGTTAGCATATAAAATTATGTCTGAAAATTGTTTGAGACAGCTTTAAACATATTTAAAATATATGTAAGAAAATGTACGAATATGTGTCATACATAAATTGTTAGCTTAGTATTAAGAAATTAATTAAATGTAACAAACAAGGAAACATGTACTAACACTTATATTATATATTAAAGTAAAAAATCGTTATTAGTTTAGATTTGTTCTTAAGTTTACATTGTAATATTAAAACATTCAAATTTCTAGGTTGGAAGTATATGTAACTTACCTGATTTTCAATATGTATATCAATATTTAAAACGTCTTTAATAACTATATTGCAACACTTACACGACATATTGTCATAATGGTGGAATAAATATTTAATAATTGAGTTGACGTTGTTTTATTAAAGGTGCGGTGTGTTCTAATAAGTACTCTCAAGTGTTCATGAGAGCGAGTTAATAACAATCTCGACTGTTTGGTATAAGAGCACGAGACAGAACTGAATGGAATAGAATCGAAAGATAGACTGACGAAAAATGTGTGGAAGTTAAAAAGGAAAACGATGAGTTACAGATAGGGTGAGACATTGGAATAGGAAGCGGGCGCGCTGAATATTGCCATATATGGTCATATCGCAGGGGCTATGACAATATACATCACGTAGGCCACCTGCGATTTCGCGCTCGTAGGAATTAGGGTGACGGGGTGACGCATAAGAACAGAAACACACAAAATCAGTAAGGTACACCAAACACAAAAATTAAGATTGGGGTCTAGTCACGTACACCACATCTCATTGATTCCTTCTCAAAAAGACTTGCTTTTCATCTATACATATAAATCTAAAAGTATTAATAAATTATCAGTGTGATTGATCAACAAATTGAACAAACAAGATTAAAGCAGCTTCAATAATTTCTTTAATCGTTAGATCAACCAGGATTGGACAAACAAGATTGAAGGAGTCTCAATCATTTTGTCAGTTGATTGATCAATCCATCTTCATTTCTTCATCCATGTTTATAAATTGAGACTACTATTACTTGAAACAGAAGGTTTCAACATTGACCTTTCCTAACTTCTTATCAGGTGAGCACTATACAATAATGTAAAACCTATTAATAATTTAAGTTTATAAAATAAAATTAATTTATTTATTGCTTATCTTAAAGCTTTAGAAAGAATCTGTAAGTTTAGTAATTGATTATGATTGATAAAATGATTAAGTCATACATAATCAACTAATGGATTATTTTCCACTAGACCATGACGAGTTCTTTCATCACGTTGGTCAAACTCAAGAAAAATAATGGATAAAACAAACCTTTCTTTTAAATGTGCTCAGTATCTGTGTGTGTTGCCATTTTATAACAATCAGTTACAACAATTTGTTAGAGCACGTTTTTATAACACCGTAATTGTTGTATTTTACATCATTTTTAGGTTATTCTGCCAATACATGGACTATTATTTTAATTGGAAAATGATCAGTATAACGATTCTCGCATGGGATTTATGGAAGTATATCTTTGATATTACAATGCTCATATCACCGATGACATGGAATTTTAATAATATAGTGCATTTCTATAAATCACTTGAAGATTTTGATTTACTTTTATACACAAAGTTTAGATTTAAAGTTAAACAAAAACAAATTCGATTGTTTTATTTATTCTTGGTGGTTGATCTTATATTCAGTGCGATCTCGTATTATTATTATAAGTTTCAATGTCGTTATCTAAGATATCAATTGACATTTGCTGTTTATGTGATTACATTATTTTATCAGAGTCATTTAGCAACATTTATTAGTCAACTTTTAACGGAAATAATTACTAGACTTAAAATTATTAATAAAATAATTGCAAGTAAAAATGTTTGCTATAATTTCCCGGTTGATAAAATTCAAGAGTTAACTGAACTACATCACATGGGACATGTTTTAACAATTAATTTTAATTCAAGTTTTGGGGTGTACAGTTTGTACGTAATGACGTATACAATCTTTATCGTTTTTCCAGAAGTTTATTTTTTATTGAAACGAGGTAGAATTGATGATGAGGTAATGGCAATTGTTGGTATTATACTCTTTTTGGTAAGTATCTTTTTCTTAATTATTATAATTATTATCATTATTAATTATTAATGAACTAGCAACTAATATTATATTTATTTGTATTTGACATTGTTTGTTACATTTATTAAATTTATTATTTTAGTCTCATGGAGTGGTTATAGCAACAAAATGCCAAGAGATTGTTAACGAAGGGCAGAAAACTGTATTATTGGCTTATAAAGCAAGTTATCGATACTCGAACAGGCCGATTGTAAGAGATAAACTATTTGCTCTAGCTCACCAAGCAAGCAAAAGACGTCCGATATTTACAGCCGCTGGATTTTTCACTGTTGACCATTCAATGTTGTTTATGTTTGTTAATTTAATAACGACATATGTGATTGTTATTATTCAGTTTTCTACGGGTTTAGAGACTAATTCGCAGTTATAGATCTAATTGTCTCCTTACATATAAAATTTATTCTATAATTTGAAAATGGTTAAGCTGTAATTTCTTTTAATATAACATTCACCAACGATATAAACTTATTAGAAAAATAAGAATGATAGTGTCTAAATATTGCATTACAAAAACTGAGAAACTAATTGAAGATGGCACACAAGAAAAAATAGAAGTTACACTAAATGTTTTAATTAAATAAATTGGTTTTGTGTATATCTATAAATGTTGGCAAGAATCTGTAAATGTGTCATACAAAATCAAATAAGGTAACAATAATATCTTATATAATATATTTAAGCTGATAAATGTTTCTAAATTATTCCATTAAATTGATTAATTTAAAGAAGCAATGAAATGGTTAAATTTCGATTTAAATTATCCTAGTATGTTGATATTTTATCACTTTGTATCAATCAGTTAAAAGAATATCTTTAACGTATTTTAAGATGTTAAATGATAATTTTACTAAAAATCAGTTTTCTCAGCGTAACAGTTCCCAACCTCTCATTATGTGACAATTATACAATTATGAAAGTATGCTCCAGTCTCCCTGGGGCAGGTTGTGACAGTTATAAAACGCTATCTTAATGTTATAGATATGTATATAGATAGAAATGATGGCGACACTATCGGTGGTTTGTGCGGTAAAGTTGTTTTTGAATTAATATCTCTAGTAGTTACTTAATCCAATAAAACAATAAACAATTAACAGAATTTCGACACCGGATTGACCGGGTCAATCACCCCTATTATCAATAATGAAACATTAATAAACTTAATAGAACAATAAAAATCTGAAATTTTCCATGTAATTGGTTTATTAAATTAAATTCATTTGTTTATTACTTGTCTTAAATCTTTCGGAAGAATCTGTAAGTATAGTAATTGTCTATGACTGACAAAATGATAGAATTGTACATAATCTACTAATGGATTAGTGGACTATGAACTTGACTAAGTTAAAACTGGCTAGTCACTAGTTGATTGGAATTATACCATCAAGTTGGTCAAATATTAAGATAAAACAATGGACAAAAGAAACCTTTCTTTTAAATGTGCTCAGTATCTGTGTGTGTTGCCATTTTATAACAATCAGTTACAACAATTTGTTAAGACACGTTTCTATAACACCGTATTTGTTGCGTTTTACATCATTTTTAGGTTATGTTGCCAGTTATTATACCATTCTTTTAATTGGAAAATGGTCAGAATATTACGTCTACTATTGGATTTATTACATTATATCTATGATATTATAATGCTAATATCACCAATGACATGGAATTTTAATAATATAGTGCATCTCTATAAATCATTTGAAGAGTTTGATGTCTTTTTATACACGAAGTTTAGATATGAAGTTAAACAAACGAAATTCAAATTGTTTTATTTATTTTTGATAGTTGATCTTATATTTAGTGCAGGGATATTTTATTTTATGTATCAATTTTCATCTCTAAGACATCAATTGATGATTACTACTTATATCATTATTTTATATTATCAGAGTTATTTATCGTCTTTTATCCATCAACTGTTAACGGAAATATTTAAAAGACATAACATTATTAATAATATAATTAAAAGTAAACGTTTCTCTAATGATATCACAATTGATAGAATTCAAGCTTTAACTGAACTACAACATTTGGGACATGTTTTAACAATTAATTTTAATTCAAGTTTTGGTGCTTACATGTTTTACGTAATGTTGCATACTACATGGAATGTTTTTTCTGAAGTTTATTTTTTATTCAGAAATAATACAACTGCCGATGAATGGACGTCATTTTTCAGTATTATTCTTTTTGTGGTAAGTCAATTTTCTTTCCTTTAAAGATTAATATTAATACATGTTAATTTTTTTTTTTTAGTCTCACGGAGTGGTTATAGCAACAAAATGCCAACAAATTGTTAATGAAGGTCAAACAACTGTATCATTGGCATATAAATCAATTTATCATTACTCGAACAGTCGTATTGTAAACAATAAATTATTTGCTCTTGCTCGTCAAGCAAGCGCAAGACGTCCGAAATTTACCGCCGCTGGATTCTTCTCCGTTGACCACTCAATGATGTTTATGTTTGTTAATTTAATTACGTCATATGTAATTGTTTTTGTTCAGTATTGGACGGTTGTAAATTCGAAATCTTTATCATAAGCACAATTTCACTGTTTACGTATAATTATTTAAGATTGCGATGCAAGTGTTGATTTTTAATATGACAAACACTGAATAAATATGAATGTCAAAATGTTAATAATGTTAATAACCTTGCTAGTTGTATGCTAATTAAAAGATGAGGATTAAACTTGTAAAAAAAAAGTTAAATAAATTAAAAATACACCAATAAAATTGAGTATCACAACTATGAATGTTGTAAATTAATTTTTTAATTACTTAATACTTAATTAATTAAGATTAAGATGCTGCTATAAACCGTTTGAGGTTATGATCATGGTTAAAGAACTCCATAAGATAGAAAATTTTATTGATCGCGTTAAAGGAGTTCCTTTATTGGCGTGGCTTGTTGAGGATTTTATCTTTATTTGAGACATTTGAGTAATAAATTAAAATATGAAATTTTAAAAAATAACCAAATATATATAATATAATAAATGCTATTCAATTCTCAAAAATAATGTCATATTTTTAAAGAGTACATTAATATTCCTAGATTGCCTTTACAAAAACACGACAAAATATACAAAGTTATTGATGAAATTATATTAAATTGTTAATGTTTTTCGTATTTTCTAATATTAGATTGTCTATATGTAAATATAGTAATTGAAAATGATTGACAAACGACTGATAATGTAATATCTTGAGTTATCACTTCATTTTGAGCTTAAGCTGACCAGTCTTTCAGAGTTGTTCAGTTGTTCAGTTAGCAAGACTCATTAAAATAATGGATAAGTCAAAATGTTATTATAAGTGTGCTCAGTATCTGTGTGTATTACCATTTTATAACAATGAATTACAACAATTTGTTAAAGCCAGATTTTATAACACCGCATTTGTTGCGTTCTATATAATCTTAACGTTAATCCATCATTATTTGCATTTTGCTGATACTTGGAATATGTCCAAAATGTTGCTAACAATGGTATTTCTTAATTGCATCTTCGATATAGTAATAATATTATCTCCATCAACATGGAATTTTAATAATGTTGTGCGTTTCTATAAAATATTTGATCATTTTGATTCGCATCTACACGCTCAGTTTCGATATGAAATAAAAGAAACAAAATTAAAATTATTTTATATGTTTTTGGTTTGTAGTGTTATAATCAATGCGGGATGGTATTATCATTATTACCAATATTATTATTTTAAAACTCAATTAATACTGGTGTTTGATGAGATCATGTTACTTTATCAGTGTTATAGAGTATCGTTTATCAGTTTACTTTTAACAGAAGTGAAGAATAGAATCAAAATTATTAATGATATAATTAAAAGTAATAAATTCTGCTTTAATTTGACGATTGATAGAATTCAAGCATTAACTGAACTACACTACTTGGGACATGTGTTAACAATTAATTTTAATTCATGTTTTGGTATCTATAGTCTACATATTATGTCATATACGATGTTTACTATTTTACCTGAAGTTTATTATTTATTAACGTTTGCATCATTGGACTATGTATGGATGATTATGTTTCATACAATACTTATTGTGGTAAGTACATTTTTTATTAATAGTTTTCATTAAATCATAACTAACTAAATTGCGAGCCACAGCAATCTAGAAAGCTTTGATGTTATTTGTTGAGTAGGCCGTGAGCCACGGCAATCTAGGATGCTTTGTTTTTTGTTTTGTTTTTTGTTATTTGTTTACCTTGTCAATCGTTTTTGGTAATAAAATTAGTCACATTTGTGAATTGTTAGAGTGAACACGTTAACTGATTATTAGAGGATTTTCTTATATTGTTTGGTAAACGACAATCAATAATTTAAAATTATACATAAAAACTCTGATAAATACATAGTTAAGAACTTAATATTTTTTTATTTTTGAGTTTGAATATTTTTAAATTTATTGAAACAAAAAGTATTTATTGTTTAATTTATCTTTTCTAGTCTCATGGAGTGGTTATTGCAACAAAATGTCAACAGATTGTAAATGAAGGGCAGAAAACTGTATCATTGACGTATAAAGCAATTTATCGATACTCGGACATAGAGATTATAAGAGATGCATTGTTTGCTCTTGCATGTCAAGCAAATGCAAGACGTCCGAAGTTTACAGCCGCTGGATTTTTCACAGTGGACCACTCAATGTTGTTTATGTTTGTTAATTTAATTATTACTTATGTAATCGTTGTTATTCAGTTTTAAACGGATTTATACTTTTATTTAGGCACATATAAGGTTGAAGTGCAGGTAATTATTTTAAATGCTTGAAAAGTAATTGTCGTTACTAAATATAGTCTTAATTAATAATAGACAATAGTCTACAATAAATTGTACAATTATATACAAGAAATTAAACATCAGACGATGACAAGAGAGTTTGTAGCAATACCAGCCATCAATTTTTGGAATAGAAAAGTTGGCCACGTCAACAATAGTTGACCAAAATAGTACACGTACAAATTGACTTTTTAAATAAAATATTACTAATATTTGTGTAGTAAGACTAGAGCAATCCACAGATTTCCGACAGTATTGTTCAAAACTAGATTGTTATATATTGTCGGTTTGTTGTCTAAGCGCGTTTTTAATTACACTTATCTTTGTCGAATTTTACCAGATTGTTTTCAGGGATTGTAAAATCATTCTCTCAGAGAGCAGCCTCTGAGCCACATTCTGTGTTCTAAATAGAAACAATTTACATTAAACTGTGCTAATATAAATATATAAGAGATCTTCAGTCAACGGTAATACTCCATAGGAAACACATTAATCGTCCTTTAAAAATCCTGTCTATTCATCAATGAAGATTGAAGAAGTCTGTAGAAGATTTCATATTTATTGGATAATTAATTAAAACTTAATTATTAAATAATAAGAAAGAAATGTTTAAGATAATAATATATTGCAATGTTACAAATATATAGAAATAATTTTAAAGAATACGATAATAAATAATCTATATTCATTTAAAACAATAATGTGACATAATCAATCAAGTTAATGCTTATAACTGACGATGATTACATTGTATGTACAATCAATATATAAGCATCAAATAAATTAATAAAACAATACTAAAGAATAAATTGCAAACAATACAAAGACGTTTATTAATTATATTAAAGTGTTTATATCCGTATGTTAAAACAGTATGTAAAATATAAATGTATCTGTAAGTATAGTAATTGACAATGATTGATAAAACTGATAGAGTTATAGAAAAATGAATAATGTAATAGTTCTCATTTAAGCTTTAGTTGACTAGTATTTTAAAGATATTCAATATAGTTAGTCGAACTGTAGAAAAATAATGAATAAGTCAACATTCTTCTTTAAATGTGCTCAATATCTGTGTGTTTTACCATTTTATAACAACAAATTACAACAATTTGTAAAAACAAAGTTCTATAACACCCTATTTGTTGTGCTTAACCTAATTTTAAGGTTATTCTATCAGTATTTGCGTTTATCAAAATCTCCGAATACACCAAAACTGTTTATAACAATGGATTTATGCAATTTCATATTTGACGTTATAATTCTATCATTTCCCATGACATGGAATTTTAACAATATAGTGCATCTTTATAATTCCTTTGAAGAGTTCGATTCGCTTTTATACACCAAGTTTAGATTGGAAATTAAAGAATCCAAATTCAAATTGTTTTATATATTTTTGATTATGAGTATTATAATCAATGTAGGCTGGTATTATTATTACTATCAACATACATATTTAAAAGTTCAATTAATCTTAGTGATAGAAGAGATTATATTACTTTATCAATGTTATATAGTGTCGTTTATAAGTCAACTTTTAACGGAAGTGAAAAGTCGAATACAAATAATTAACGATATAATTAAAAGTAATAAATTCCGCAATCATTTGACAATTGATAAAATTGAAGCTTTAACTGAACTACACAACTTGGGACATGTGTTAACAATTAATTTTAATTCAAGTTTTGGGGCCTACAGTCTGCACGTAATGATGTATACCATGGTAATCATTTTTCCAGAAGTTAATTATTTAATAAAATTTGCATCATTGGAGGATGTACTACTATTAACTTCTCATATTTTACTCATTTTGGTATGTATTTTGTTTTTGTAAAAACAATAAATGGTTTATAGGTTATGTTTATCTTTTATAGTCTCATGGAGTGGTTATTGCTACCAAATGTCAACAGATTGTAAATGAGGGACAGAAAACGGTATCATTGGCGTATAAAACAATTTATCGATACTCGGACATACAAATTGTAAGAGATACTTTGTTTGTTCTTGCATGTCAAGCAAGTGCAAGACGTCCAAAATTTACGGCCGCTGGATTTTTTACTGTTGACAACTCAATGTTGTTTATGTTTGTTAATTTAATTATTACTTATGTAATTGTTATTATTCAGTTTTAAGAGTATTTAGGCTTTCATTCCTAATCTTAAGCTTTATTTAGTTTTAAATATATTTGGTATATTTTCTATACAAACCCAAATTAATTAAATGACCAGTTATAATTGTATATGTTGATAAAGTATATAATAAACTTCCAAAGTCCAGTGTGGTCCAGTGATACCTAGCCAACTGTGCAGGAGCACTTTTTAAGGTAGGCAACACCACATGCACTTAGGTCCTTACTCCTGCGTGCTCCTGCGTATCCACCACTGAGGCATGATGACCAACGCGCAGGACGAGCCTTAAAGCGAAACTTCCTGCGACGGGGCTGTCGAACAGTTCAGGATTCAAACGTTCACCACCGAATAGAGACGAAACCAACCGACCTGACCTCTCGCGGTACTGTTCTGTAGCTTTTATATCGGCCTAATATATCGCTAGAATTAGATAAGTTGTGAAGTTACTGTTCATGTTTAAATAAAGATGTCCATTTTTAAGTTATTTGGTGTTAGAAAAAGCTTGTCGACCCACACCTCTAGGCAGCAACCGGCAAAACTTGCTTAGTTACACAACTTATGTCAAAATGTCCTTGTATATTCCTTATTATTTACTTTGTATCATTAAAACAATATTATCCGGATTTAAACAAATAACCATATTAGAAACTAATGGTATAGTATTTATTGTTGAATAAATTGGTTGGGGTACATGCAGATTTAAGACGACTTGATCTTATCACTTTTCTCTTGATTGTTGTTCTCTGGTTCTTTAACTTTTGTATTATCTATTGCTCCTCCTAACACGCTGAAACCTAAAACAAACCAAACATAACCATTTTTATTTTATTTAACTTATATATATATATTATGTCAACAAAACTTACCTAATCCAATGCATGTAACAAAGATAACAAAATAGAAATACTGCGCGTTGAGCAACAGTTTAAATAAGAAATAAATAATTGGTAGCAGTGACATGATAAGCCAGAAAATCATATTGAAAAAGCAATTTGCTTGCGCCTCTACCATAATTGGTTCGATTGGTTGCATATTTGATAGTTTAAAGAAATCACCAGTTTTACGGAAGCTTTCCATTAATTCATCCTGTAAAAACAAATATACATTAATTCTTATACTCTGATAATGTCAGTAAATAATTTACTTTTCTGTAGAACAATTCTCGCAAATAAAGATCCTGTTCTTTTTCTGTTTCTGGCACATCTTCCATTGGAATACGACGCAAGTACACGTGGACATTAAATTGCCGTCCTTCAATCGTATTGGTCACTGTTGGTTTCACTGCGTCTTCAAAAGCAATCTCCATGTCATAGATTGCTGGTATCTTACCCTTCATGTACGGCACGCTTGTGGTAAAACCTTTGGTTCTTGGGACTAAATGATGCTTCAATTCTCGGAATCCTCGTTCTCGTGAAAACTTCAACGCGTCCTCGTGCTTCTTAGGCGTAAAGCGTGTTCCTTCAGGGAATAATAATATCTACAAAATATTATTGATTAACAAATCACAACTTTATATTTAAATATAATAAATATAATATAAAAACTTACAGAAATAGGTTCTTCATATTCAGACAGATTTTGCGCCATTTTTTTAATATTACTCTTGTCTTTTTCGTAAGATCTAGACAAATAAATAAACTCACAACAGTGAAAACCCCAACCAATAAACGGAATATATTTAACTGTACTTTTTAAGTAAGCTTTTAAATTCTAAGTAAAAAAATAAAGAATTAATAATATTTAGAACCACTTACGCCACCTATTAGTGAAAGACTATGTTAAATTTAAAAAAAACTTACTCCAAGTATATTGAATTTGTTTAAAAACGCCGCAAAAACAATCCAGTCTAATTCACCACAATGATTCAGAATACATAAAGAATGTTCTTTGCCTAAATAATTCTCGTACACATCTTTGTCAACATACAATTTAATGTTGGACGTTGCCCAAAAGCGTAACATAAATAGAGGTTCTGAAACAAAAACATGTTTGTCAAAAAATTAAAATTTTAAAAATAAAATTAAAATACGAACGGGCAAACATTGTAAATCCCAAATATGACATCAGTTTTCTATAGAGTCGTTTGCTAAATGGCCATACAATTGTCAACAGAGTCATTGCACCCCCGCATATAACCATCCCACTGACGAAGAAAGATATCGCGAAGCAGAAGTGCATTAACTTCGCAAAACGTAGTTTCAAGTTCATGTTGGATGTTTCTTCTTCCTCCTATAAGAATTTATTATTAGATCAATAGAAAATAAACACTCCGTTAGTTACAATGCTTGTGGCAATAATGAGATATTTTAGAGAGATTGATTAGATTTTATTAATTTATTACAAGATTAATCAAGTATACTGTATAGCTATAGAATACTTAAAAATGTACTTGATTAACTTAAAATAATGTGTAATCTAATAATCTTATATTTTAAGTTGCGTTATGTTGTTATACCATTCATAAGATAAGATAGTTATCAAATACTTTAATCTATAAATGATTTATATATAGACAATTTCGAATGAAGTCTATTGATATTTTGGAGTGCTTGATTACAACATGATTACCACATTCATACACATGACTTTTGATTGAACGCAAATATTATAATATTATTGCAATCTGTTTTTTGCCATTATCATATTAAGCCACCTTTAAAACGTAATAATATTATGCCATTTTTTAGTGTACCTTACTGATTTTGTGTGTTTCTTTTCTTATGCGTCACCCCGTCACCCTAATTCCTTCGAGTGCAAAA
The DNA here is from genome assembly GCA_030264155.1 of Atheta pasadenae. Lineage (NCBI taxonomy): Eukaryota > Metazoa > Arthropoda > Insecta > Coleoptera > Staphylinidae > Atheta > Atheta pasadenae. The sequence goes on along the minus strand of JARJDS010031145.1, from coordinate 16,434 downwards.
TCGCAGGTGGCCTACGTGATGTATGTTGTCGTAGCCCTTGCGATATGACCATATATGGCAATACTCATCGCGCCCGCTTCCTATTCCAATGTCTCACCCTATCTTTAACTCAACGTTTTCCTTTTTTAACTTCCACACATCTTTTCATCAGTCTATCTGTCGGTTCTATTCAATTCAGTTCTGTCTCGTGCTCTTATACCAAACTGTCTAAAGTGGAAGTAAACGTTTTTAATAAACTCTTTAAAATATTCTTGAAGTCGTGATTTTTATTAACTTGCTCTCATAAACACCTCAATATAAATTACATTTCATACAAAAAAAAAAGTGACATAACCTAAAATTCTTGTTAATACCAACTTTCCCAAGGATTAGCTTGACATTAAGCGTTTCCTTTTATAAAGTTAAGAAAAACACACAAAGAACTTAAATACAACATAAACAAAATTGTTTATGTAAATTGTTTATATGTTTATTTTAAACAGAATGTACAGCCTTTAATTACAGAAATTGTCCATAATTGTCTACATGATTTTACAATAACGACATTGTTGTGACATTGCTTACTTCTCCTGGACTTGGATTAGTTTAGTAAGTTAGAGTCATTCCATCTAGTTGGTCAAGCTCAAGAAATAATGAATACGTCAAAATTTTATTTCAAAAGTGCTCAGTATCTATGTATTTTACCATTTTACAACAATCAGTTACAAAAATTTGTTAAAACACGTCTCTATAACACAGTATTTGTTGGGTTATATATGATGTTAAAGTTGTACTACCATTATTTGGACTTCATTCTAAATTGGAATGTATATGAAACATTTATACCACTATATATATATAATTTTATCATTGATAATTTAGTGTTATTATTACCAATGATATGGAATTATAATAACGTAGTGCGTTTCTATAAATCATTTGAAGACTATGACTCGTTTTTATATACCAAGTTTAGATATAAAGTTAAAGAAGTCAAATTCAAATTGTTTTATGTGTTTTTGGTTCTTGGTATTCTAATTAATAGTGGATGGTATTATTACATCTTTCAATATTATTATTTAAGATTTCAATTAATATTGGCAGTTGATGTGCTTATATTACTTTATCAGAGTTATTTAGTGTCGTTTATATGTCACCATTTAACGGAAGTGAAAAATAGAATAAAAATTATTAGTGATATAATGAATAGCGATAAATTCTGTTATAATATGACTATTGACAGAATTGAAGCATTAACGGAACTACACAACTTAGGACATGTTTTAACAATTAATTTTTCTTCAACCTTTGGCGTGTACAGTTTGTACGTAATGTCGTATACACTGGGATTCATTTTTCCTCAAGTTTTTTATTTATTAAAAAATGATGAAACGGATGATGGGAATGATATATTATTGGTTATTTTCGATAGTTTACTCTTTCTGGTATGTATATTTTTCTTTATTAATTTTCTGTCAATAATTTAGTCATTATAAATGGTATATACGTTAAAGATATTATGTTAATCGATATTCTTAAAAACAGTGCTTAAAAAAGTCCAGATATGCGTTGTAACGCCACAATTTTTTTCAGCATTGGTCAGCTCTTGATGAGAACTAATTCGCACTTGTTTAAGTCAAAATTTTCATTTAAATGTTCTCAATGTATATTTTAATTTAATTAAAAGCATAAATTCTGTTTCTGATGATGTGTATACCATACATTAAATAATGATACAATTGACCTTCTACCTCTAAAATTAACTGATCATTAGTAAAGTTTGAGTGTTTTCATTATTGTGACAACATGTACAATAAATACGTTTTCTTTCAACACCTCTCTTGTCATTTTACATAAATTTATTCAAATGAAGCCTATTCAATATTATTACTCAGATAAAATGTTTATAAGACAATTGAATATTTTGATCTAATTGTTTTTAAACATTTATTGAAGAAAACCAAATTTATTTTATGATTTAGTATAGATGTGGTATTAATTTGTAAATTTGTTTTTGGTAAACATTTGTTGTTATTTCAAAAAATAATTTAATTATATATTCAAAAGAAAATATTAATAAATTATATTTTATACAAAAAACAAGTGTGACATAAGCTACAAATATTGTTAGACATAACACATTAAGTGTTTGCATTTATAAAGTTAAGAAAATAACACAAAGAACCTAAATACAACATAAACAAAATAGTTTATGCAAATTGTTTATATGTTTATTTTAAACACAATGTACAGTCTTTAATTATAGTAATTGCCCATAATTGTCAACATGATTATACAATAACGACATTGTTGTGACATTGCTTACTTCTGCTGGACTTGGGGTAGTTTAGTAAGTTAGAGTCATTCCATCTAGTTGGTCAAGCTCATGAAATAATGAATCCGTCAAAATTTTATTTCAAAAGTGCTCAGTATCTATGTATTTTACCGTTTTATAACAATAAGTTACAAAAATTTGTTAAAACACGTCTTTATAACACAGTATTCGTTGGGCTTTACATGATGATAAAGTTGTACTACCATTACTTGGACTTCATTATAAATTGGACTGTATACGAAACATTTCTACCACAATTTATATACAATTTTATCACTGATAATCTAGTGTTATTATTACCAATGATATGGAATTATAATAATGTAGTGCGTTTTTTTGAGTCATGTGAAGATTATGACTCGTTTTTATATACCAAGTTTAGATATAAAGTTAAAGAAGTCAAATTCAAATTGTTTTATGTATATTTCGTTTATAGTCTTCTAATCAATAGCGGATGGTATTATTATTCCTTTCAGTATTATTATTTAAGATTCCAATTAATATTGGCAGTTGATATTCTTACAATACTTTATCAGAGTTATTTAGCGTCGTTCATATGTCATCTTTTAACGGAAGTGAAGAATAGAATAATTATTATTAATGATATAATGAACAGCAATAAATTCTGTTATAATATGACTATTGACAGAATTGAAGCCTTAACAGAACTGCACAACTTGGGACATATTTTAACAATTAATTTTACTTCAACATTTGGCGTGTACAACTTGTACGTAATGTCCTATACGGTGGGATTCATTTTTCCTCTAGTTTTTTATTTATTAAAAAATGATGAAACGGATGATGGGAATGGTATATTGTTGGTTATTTTCCATAGTTTACTCCTTTTGGTATGTATATTTTTATTTGATTGTTTCCTATCATTACAATTCATAATTTAGTCATTATGAAAGCTATATTTGTCGGGGTACTAATACAGCAGCAGGTGACATACAATAGACGGCGGCTAAGAAATAATTTTATTTATAAAATATATTTTTTAAGTATTATTTTATTTCTCACCATTTGATCATTTTGCCAAAAATCAATATATCGCAAAAACGTACTTCTATGATAGTTATTATATACATATAGCCATACAAATTATTGCTTTATTATGATTAAATTAATTAAAGAAGCTGTAAGTTCAACCATATTAAAATAAATCGCTTTAAAGCAATTATTGTAATCAGTACGTAATTTGTATAATCAAATAACGTTATTATTATTAACGTTAATTTTTATTAAACAATATACTAAGTTGAAATGTTCATTAAGTAATTATTAATTCTTTTAAATTAATATGATGTAGATATATATATATACCGAACATTTTAGTTATTGCAGCAACATTTTTTTGATGTTGTGTATGCTATTCGTAAAATAAAGATGCAATTAACCTTCTGCCTTTAAGATCAACCGATCATTCTTAAAGTTCGAGTGTTTTCGTAACACTTAATGTGATAACATTTACAATAAATACGTTTTCTTTCAACAACCATCTATCCAACTTTGTTACTAAGATAAAATATTTATAAGGTCAATAGGAACTTTTGTTATATTTGTTTTCAAATATTTATTAAACAACATAATATAAAGTGATTTGTGGTACCTATCATATTTAAATCAAATAATGATATGATATTTGCTATGTGACTAAGATAGGTACTCGGAAATGCATAGTTTTCCAATGATTTAATTGCCAAAACCAAATTTATTTTTTGATTTAGAGTAGATCCTCGTGTTAACATCTAATGCAAGGTTAATTAGTTAATTATTTTTTGGTAAACATTTGTTGCTATTTTCTAAAAATAAATTAATCTCTTATTCTTAAAAACATTTTAATAAAATACATTTTATAATATAAAAATGTGACATAACCTAAAATACATGTTTACACCAACTTTCCAAAAGATTATTTTGACATGAAGCGTTTCCTTTTACAAAGTTAGGAAAATAACACAAATAACTTAACTACAACGTAAACAAATAGTTTATGCAAATTGTTTACATGTTTATTTCAAACGGAATGAACAGTCTTTAAGTATAGTAATTGACCGTGATTGACAAAATGATTATACAAGTACGACAATTGTGAGATTCCTTACTAGAACTGGACTTGGGGTCTTGTGAGTTAAAGTTATTCCATCTTGTTGGTCAAGCTCAAGAAAAAATGAATTCGTCAAAATTTTATTTCAAAAGTGCTCAGTACCTATGTATTTTACCATTTTATAACAATAAGTTACAAAAATTTGTTAAAACACGTCTCTATAACACAGTATTTGTTGGACTTTACATGATGTTAAAGTTGTACTATCATTACTTGGATTTCATTCTTAATTGGAATGTATATGAAGCATTTATACCACAATTTATATACAATTTTATTATTGATAATCTAGTGTTACTATTACCAATGATATGGAATTATAATAACGTAGTGCGTTTCTATAAATCATTTGAAGATTATGATTCGTTTTTATATACGAAGTTTAGATATAAAGTTAAAGAAGCAAAATTCAAATTGTTTTATGTATTTTTTGTTCTTATTATTCTAATCTATAGCGGGTGGTATTATTATATATTTCATTATTATTATTTACGATTTCAATTAATATTAGTAGTTAATGTTCTTATAATACTTTATCAGAGTTATTTAGTGTCGTTTATATGTCACCTTTTAACGGAAGTGAAGAATAGAGTAAAAATTATTAGTGATATAATTAATAGTCAAAAATTCTGCTGTAATATGACTATTGACAGAATTGAAGCATTAACGGAACTACACAACTTAGGACATGTTTTAACAATTAATTTTACTTCAACATTTGGCGTGTACAGTTTGTACGTAATGTCCTATACGGTGGGATTCATTTTTCCTCAAGTTTTTTATTTATTAAAAAATGATGAAACGAATGATGGCAATGATATATTGTTGCTTATTTTTCATAGTATATTCTTTTTGGTAATAATGATAATGACACAAAAAAACAATATATACATGTTATATTTATTTTTCTAGTCTCATGGAGTGGTTATTGCAACGAAATGTCGACAGATTGTTAATGAAGGACGGAAAACTGTATCATTGGCTTATAAAACAATTTATCGATACTCCAACATACAGATTATAAGGGATAAACTGTTTGCTCTTGCTCGTCAAGCAAATGCAAGGCGTCCAAAATTTACAGCCGCTGGATTTTTCGTAGTGGACCACTCAATGTTGTTTATGTTTGTTAATTTATTGACGACTTATGTGATCGTTATTATTCAGTTTTCTTCAGTAAAGCCTGATTCTCAGTCTTAGGCACCTAGAAAGTTGCTAAAAGTTATTATTATAGTAGTGGCTTAACTGACAATGAAGAGAAAATGCAATAAATTTTGGCTAAAATAACGAAGCAGACCTAACGTGTGAATATTTAAATCAACACTAAAATAAAGTCAATGCAAACAAATGCACACTAGTAGTGAAAACAGAAAATAAAGAAATATTATTTAATTGTATATACAAGTGGTGAATAAAATTCAGTTCGTTTCTATTTGGCTCTTACCTTATTTATCACACACTCTTCTGCTAAAACAATGTTAATGAATATTTAAACAAGAGCTTTATAACTTATTCCATATTATGTCATACATTTTTTGTTTAAAAAAATTAAAAACAATTTAAATGTTATTTAATTAAAGTTAAGTATATTTATTATATTTAAAGTACAAATACAAATTAAAATAATGACAAATTGGATGAATCATAGAGGTAATATCAGTCGGATGGGGATATATTTTGGGCAGCAGCAACCAAAGTATCATGAATTTCTTTGGTATAGGATACTTGGGAACTCACACAAGCTAAATATTGAGGATAAGTTAAATTACTATCATTAATACCTAAACTCTCTGTGCGAGTAGGAACTACTAGAATAGGTAAATATCTATTGGAACTATCACCTTGTGAAATTGCCTGGATTGAAGTTTTCAGATGTAATTCAATTTGATCACAGAGGGAATAAAACTCTTCTAAATTCTTGTCAAATCTTGGTATCTGTCCATCAACTCCCTTTCTACAAATACACACAACATATTTAAATTAGTTATAACTTTTATAAACATTTTATCCATAAAATATAGTACTAACAGAGACCCAACATCAACTTGACAATTTTGATTTAAAACTTGTGCTGCTGTTCTAATTGTATTCTAAAACAATAATGTCTTTATTATTTTATTTATTACATTAAATTATCTTTAAAATGATGACCTATTACTTACACATAATGTTTCTCGTAAAGACCCAGTCAAAGATTTCACCTTAGATATATTATCTAGAGGTTGTAATGGTGGTTGGGGTTGTTGTTGTTGTTGCACAGGGCCTTGTTGTTGAGGTTGAATACCCATAACTGGAACGTTCATTTTCGTCTGCCAATATTAGATGCTTTGGGAAGGTTTATAACTCCCCCTAAAAGCAGTCGATTTTGTTTTGTTTGTTAGATTCGGCCTGAGCTTACTTGATTTAGCAAGGCCAACTCTGTAAAGTAACTATAGCGACTGCGCAAACGTATACGTCAGTATACATAAACATGGCGTAACAATAGCTGTCAAAATAGCGCACAATTCAAATTTACAATGTACGAAAATAATTCAGTAACAGTTTTTTTGATATTCATGTTGAATTTATTGATTAAATCTAAGAATAAATTTAATAATTGCCTTAAAGATCAAACATATGCAATTAGCGTTCACATAGACAACGTTATGGATGAAATTCTTGACAAATAATTTAAATCTCGCGCAATGCTTCGATTTTGTCCACTGCCCCCTCTGTTAAATTTTCTGTCATTCCGTTACCACCACCAGCTAGTTCACAATCGCGATCATATGATCAATTTCGACCTCCGAATCACAAGATCTGCTCGCCCTACATTCGTCGCAAGTCTCCGAGGCGTTGTCGCAGGATCTTCCAAGTTTCTTTAGTGTTTCAACGACTAAAATCAAACAACCAAAATGGCTTTAAGCGATGCCGACGTGCAAAAGCAGGTGCGTAGTATTTTAACATATTTTTGGAACGTTTCACGTCCCAATTCTCTAATTGTTTCTGGCGTTTGTGATATGGTCTTGTGACTTTTAATTTTCCTATTTTATATCAGATCAAGCATATGATGGCTTTCATTGAGCAAGAAGCCAATGAAAAAGCCGAAGAAATCGATGCCAAAGCTGAAGAAGAATTCAATATTGAAAAGGGACGTTTGGTTCAACAACAGCGTTTGAAGATTATGGAATACTTCGAAAAGAGGGAGAAACAAGTTGAACTACAAAAGAAAATGTATATGTTTTTCTTTTAATTACACTATCAGTATAATAATTCATGTTTAATGTTATTACAGCCAATCATCAAACATGTTGAACCAAGCTAGGCTTAAGGTCCTGAAAGTCAGAGAAGATCATGTGCGCAATGTGCTTGATGAGGCCAGAAAACGCCTGGGAGAAGTTACATCTGACAACTCTAAATACCAGGAAGTTCTTAACACTTTGATCCTGCAAGGATTGTACCAGGTTTGTATATAACATATTGTTAAAACACATCACATGACTTGAGGTTAATTGGATTTTGTATGTATTACAGCTCTTCGAAACTAACGTTTTGGTACGTTGCCGTAAACAAGACCAAAACATTGTTGAGGCTTGCCTCCCGGATGTAGCTGCAAAGTACAAAGAATCCGTTGGCAAGGATGTCATTCTTAAAATCGACAGCGAACATCCTCTGCCCGCTGACGCCACCGGGGGTGTTGAATTGTACGCACACAAGGGACGCATTCGTATCAACAATACTCTTGAAGCGCGTTTGGAGTTGATCGCTCAACAATTGATTCCTGAAATTCGTACGGCTTTGTTCGGACGCAACGTCAACCGCAAATTTACCGATTAAATAATTCTTCACGCTCTTCAGTATTGTTTATAAAGCGATTTTATCTGTAATTAGTAATTCTGTACATAAACACTCGTTTGTACCGAGTGCAACACTCACTCGCTGATGATGTTTTTAAAAAACTGAACAGAAGTTCCAAAATCGCCCGTTTTGATTGAATTCCATTTAAATATTAATTAACAATAGTTGTAGTTTAGCGAAATGTTAAATATGTAATGCAACTGTGCAAATACGGAATGCTTCTATATGTTAAAGCAGTTAAATAATTGTTGATATTGGCGTAATAGCGTACCCGGTTTTTTCTTCATTTATATACTTAAGAACATTGAAATTATATTAAGTCAGAAGATAATAAATTTGTAGTGGCGTAATTATTGTGTTAGGTACACATGTAGTGTAAAATCACGTCTAAACGTCGTCTTGTTGCAATAAAAAATATATCTGTTGTAATTTGAGTGTAAATGAAGAATCTTTGCAAACCACATTCTTGCCCAAGAATGTACCACATACTAAATTTAATCAAAGCCGCAGTACCAAAAACCTGTATAACCAAAACACAGAATAATTTTTGCTGTAGATTTTAATTTATTTTTATAACATCATAACATAAGAGCTCATTCATTATTATACACCTTCATTACACACAACTAATCAACTACTATGCATACATATTTCAACTAATTTCTTTTAGCCTGTACTATTGGCTTTATTTTGTATCCTTTGTTTTTCTTCCTCCCAATGATTTCTTTCAGCTTCAACATATTTATTTAAGTCATGTAATGGCTTATAGTACATATGTACAATCTGAGAACCAGATAGCATTGTGAGTAATGCTGCAGTTGTAAATTTTAGATATGTTGGCCAATCTACTCCAGCAGGCATTTTGTAAATCAAAAATTTGAAAGCTAGATAAAGTTAATGTTGTTGTTGCTCGTAATATTCTTGTTCAACAATATTCTTGGCTTGACGTTTTTTGTATGTGTGGTCTAAAAATATAAATATTAGAATTCAATTAAATAAATCATTTTGAAGACTCTTAATGACTTACAAAAATTTGTTTCGCCCACTCGCCAATTTATCATTGAGAACTCTAATGCAGCTCCAAGGCAAAAAAATAGAGGAAGAAATCGATAAAGACCAAAAGTTTGTTTACCAGGCCACTTGTCCAATGCACGTTTTAATGCAGAACGTTTTGGTACCACACGCATTATTATTTACTAGTTTTTCCATACAGAATTTGGTAATTTATTAATTTTTGTAACCCGAAAACTTGACAATTTATAGGTTATGAACACAGGGCATGATATAACCTTTATAGCTGTTTATAGCAATGTTAAATTTATATTTTAAAAGACTTTAAAATTATATGTTCTGGGTTTTTCATTTACAATGTGTTATATTTAATAAACATATCAACATTGCATAGTTCAACAAATATTCATACTTATACCAAGTGTATGTTTTGTCAATCTCCATTGATTACAATCATACAAACAATCTAAATTATCAATAATAGGTAAAATAAATTAGTAAATGAAAGTATATACAATTGGTACTTATTTATTTACAAAACTTGACATTTATTTATCATAAAATTAACAGTTGTATTACTTTGACTCTGTACCTATTTCTTCTTGCAAATTTTCTTTATTTTGAACATGTTGTGGCAAACCAAGCAAGTCTCGCACAGCAATACCATAATTATTAATTGTGTACTCACTCTCACCCTCATTCATATATTTGTTAACAGCACTAGAAAATTCTTTGCCATGCTTGATTTCTTCATAAGGTTTGCCAAACAAAGTTTCTAAAGATTTCTTTGATTGATTCTTGTTAAAGTCATAATATTCCATATCAGCCTCAGATTTTAGTTTTTCCCATGATTCCACATTCTATAACAAAACACAAATTTAATAATATATAACAACCACAATAGAACTTGAGTAACACTCACATTAGATTCATGATACAGTGCTGTAATCAAATACAAGGCATACTCATAATTCTGTTTTTGCAAAGGACATCTGTCAGTAACAATAGTTACTTTATCAGTTTTCTCATCATAACGATCACCAACAAGTCGCAAAAACTTATCCCTAGCATGAGCATCTAGCTGCAATGTTGCCAAACTAAATTTTACAGTAACAATTCTTGCCATTGGATCTCTAATAGTAACAGAAGAATGGCAATAAGAGGAAGATGTAACTTCCAATGGGAAATGCTTCTCACATAACTTATCATTTTTTAATTCTTTAGGCCATGGTGTGCAAAACTTTTTCAATGCTTCACATTGTCTTGCTATAACAGGTGGAGTTAAATGCAAGAAATTAGGTATTTTCATAAGTTCTGCATTTCCAAATTTGTCTGGTGGAGCTTCTCCTCTTCTTGGATAACCTTGTCTGATTGGTAGTGGCACTACAGCAGGGTGAAAAGTTTTTGGCCCAGGCCATACACTTCCCCAATCTTGATCAATTTTCATCTGGTCACTTCTTGGTGGCAGTACATCAGGTTTAACAAATTTTCTTCTTGGTGTTGCCTGACTTTTCAAACTTTTAAAGTTTAATACTCTGAATTCTCCTGAAAAATAAACAAAAAGTTATTATTCAATTGTTAGTAATTTTGTAACAATAAGTATTTATTGCTAAAAACTTTACTATTTTGTAGATTTGTGTTATAAGAAAACAAAATAAAATTCTTGAGAAAGGAGGATTTAAATAAGTTAAAAACATTTATATCATACCTTCTTCTTCTTGGTCTGGCTTTGTAGAGTAATACGATGAACATCGTGGTATGTTTCGTATTAATTTCGAATCAAAAACTCTTGTAATTACAGACATTATTATTGTTAAATTGTTGGTTTCGAGCTGAATTTGAGCTTCATGAAAAGTTAGGTTATAACATGAGAGATGATGTCAAAATTGTCAAATATTAAAAAATACCAATATCAACCAATATACAACGTGTCTTGCAACCTTAACAAAGTAAAACTTTTCATGCAAAGCAACAAACTATGTACCTAGATTTTTAAGTACCTACCAAATGAATTTAAAAAATTGAATATTTATTACATAAATAATAATAATTATTTTTGTCATGAAAAAATAAGGTTATGTGTAAAAAGTAGACAACTTGTGATAAAGATATAAGAATCGTTTGTTTCTAGTTATTATTGTCACGATGTGGTTAAATTGACTTAAATTGTTCATTATTATTGGCGAACAATAAAATTGACACACATCAACTGAAGTGTTGTGAAATTTATTATATCTGGCAGTTTTAGCAATGTGGGTTGCGTATAGTTGAATCTTTGGCAGATAACCTAAATGTTATTTGAATTATTAGGTCAAATTATTTGTGTATTTCTTAAATATTATAAATGTTTATGCAATTAGTAAGTAAAATAATTACACATTTTTACCAATGTTTACAAAACATTGTAAGCACTTGGTAGTATATTTAGAGGTCAACGGTTATTTTAAGTAGTTAAAATCTTGACAGTTGCATTCACAAAAATCATTGACAGGTTGACAGTGTTATTTGGTCAACGTTTTAGAAATTTGCAACTTGATGCCTTTTTACAAGAGCATTTCATGTGTACGAGTCAAATCACCTTAAATACAACGCAATATTTCCTTACGATAATCGTTAGTCCTCAATAAATAAATATGATAAAATTATTCTCCTTGAAACAACAGAAAAAAGACGGCGAAACATCGCCCAGGGCAGGCAATCAGAAGAAACAATCAGCAGCTCAGTTAAGAATAACAAAAGGTATATAACTGTAAATTATTTTTGGTGCTGCCAAATTCACAACCAAGTTTGAACCAATATAACACAGGTTGCTAATGATTTTTTTTATATTGCAGATATAAATGAACTGAACTTACCCAAAACATGCAACACAGAATTTCCGGATCCTGATGACCTACTCACATTCAAACTTATCATATGCCCAGATGAAGGATTCTATAGAACTGGGCGCTTTGTATTTAGCTTCAAAGTAGGTCCAAATTATCCTCATGAACCACCAAAAGTAAAGTGTGAAACACAAGTGTATCATCCAAACATTGATCAGAATGGTAATGTTTGTTTAAATATTCTTCGTGAAGACTGGAAGCCAGTTCTCACAATAAACAGCATTGTGTATGGATTGCAATACTTGTTCTTGGAGCCAAATCCTGAGGATCCCCTTAATAAAGAAGCAGCTGAGGTGCTCACAAACAACAGACGCATGTTTGAACAAAATGTCCAAAAAGCAATGCGTGGTGGGCAGATTGGAGGGACATATTTTGATAGGTGCTTGAAGTGATTCTCAATACAATTGCTTTTAACTGCACATTGTATGTATCTGTACACATATGCAGTACAGGATAAGATCACATTTAACAACACTTATGTACAATGTAAGACAATGCATATTATATACATAGTTAATGTTCTTACAATAATTATAAATAAGGCATTGTTTTTCATTTTTCTAAACACTACGTTTATATCAATGAAACAGTCAAATTGTTTGGAGATGCTTAATTATAATTTTATTTTATTTATTTCTTCTGAAAAATGAATTATTTTGTCTCTTTTGTAATGCTTTCCATCTGATTGTGTATTAGGGTCTCAAACTTTATTAACTAAAATAAAACTTATATTTGCAAACTCTTTAATTTAAGAACATTTTCAATTGGAATTTGGCACTATTACTTTAATAAATTCAAAATTTACATGGATTCCTGGCTGTTGAAGGTATTTACATGATTGTTAGATTTTGTTTGGGTTATGTATTTGTAATTGCTCACATATTTTGCTTTAAGCAAATTTAACTTAATTTTATTCTGAAATATTGTTCGAATTTGAGTCGTGAACGGAATTTACTTTTATATTTTAATGTGCTTTTTGGAACTTGAAAACAAAATATTTTGATTGTAATTAATAAGTCTCACTATAGATTGAGTGACGCTTGTTGTACGAAATTGTTTGTCGAATTTACATAATGAATTGGGTGAGTGGATGATAAATTAATGTCACTTAAATTAAATAAACTGATATTTTTAAAGTTTACTGTTATTTTACTTTTATTCGTCAAGTCTAAACCTCTTTCATTATTACGAATTTGATGAAATAATGTAATATTTTGTTATGTCCTTTATTAGTATTTTTTTAGTTGATATTATTAAAAATGGTAAAATTATAATTTTAAGGATTACAACCACTCTAGAGAAAGATAAAAGACCTAAACTTGACAATCTAATTTAATCTATTTTGTTTATTCCTACATTGAATTATAATAAAAAACATCTTCACGTGGTATTAATTGAAAACAAGCAAATACCGTAAAATTAACTTATTTGGATGGTTAATATTGTTAATCTATTTTATATTTTTATGGCCTTGAGATTATGAAATAATACTATATATCTAATCAAAATACTCAGTTTTAAACATTTGATAATTTAAAATGAGATAACCCAAAATAAATTGTTTCAATTCTATCTCAAATATTACTTGCACAGCTCCATTAATTGTAGTAATTTTGTAAAATATTAAGGAAAACTTGAGTTTATTGTTTTTTATTAAATAATAATGAATCAAGCTAAAGATTCATGTTTAGACATTTCTGTTCAACAAGCATCAGACTTTACAACACAAGAAAAGTTGGCCGAATCTGGTCTTTATGTGTATAACACAACATCCAAAAATCGTGGAATTGTAAAAGTTATTAACTTCATGAAAATAAATGGTTTTGAAGCAAGAGATGGATCCGAAATTGACGTCAAGAACCTGACTGCTGTATTCAGACTGATGGGTTTTATTGTAGAAGTTCATCCAACAACAAACAACAGTCCTACCAATAAAGTAAACGCATCCAGAATTATAGGTGCAATTGTTTATAAATCTTTCTATCTTCTTTAGGAAATTGAAACAAGTTTGTATAAATTTGTTCAAGATGAGCGGTTAAAGCAATTTGATATTGCAATTATTTTTATTATGAGCCACGGTGATAGAGAAAATGGCCGGGATTTCTTCTACACTGCTGATGGCAAAACATTCGATTATGACCAAGTCAGACGAATTTTCGATAACAGGAATTGTAAATTTATGCAAAACAAGCCTAAACTATTATTTATTCAAGCGTGTAGGTAAATGAACTTGTTGTTCAACTATAAGTGAGCTATATTTTTTTAAAAATGCTTGTTTTTAGAGGAGACAACTTGGATCCTGGTACGCGTAATACTCTTCAATATGATGGTAATCCTCGCTCCGAAGTACTAATGGCATCTCTTACAGACTTTCTCCTGGTACACGCAACTACACCTGGTATACAAAATAATCAAAATAATGGCTTTTTGACTTTTTATCCATATATATTTGTAGATTTTCGAGCTGCAAGATGGACTCATACTGGCTCCGTCTTTATAAACCATTTATGTGATGAGTTTATGAGAAACGCTTGCAAATTTGATGTTTCAAATATGTTGACCAATGTATATAGAAGAATGGCCAGTGAGCGAATCGATGATGGTAATTGTTTTCAAACTGGAGAGTTTACTAGCACAGCCTTTGGTCTTTGCTATCTTAATCCAGGCATATATCGTGATAATTTGGGTGTTATCAGGTGTATTTTTACGGACGAAGAAATATCACAACTTGATACTGCACAGAACAGCTCTGAAGTTTTGCCACTAAACACTGTCGCATTAGACAATGCAACTTCACCAGTTGTTCAACTAGAGCATAAGACACATAGGCATACACAATATATTGATGAAAATGTTGTAATAGCCAACATGGATTTAGTTAGAAATAAGATTGTAGAAGCAAATACTGCAAATAAACTAACGCCATCTTGTTCGTCTGATTCACTGGAAAATATTGCGACGGTAAATATTAAAAATGAACTAAAGCCCTTGCAGAATACTGCCAACATTTTTCCACTAAGCACTGAAGCAACAGACAATGTAACTTCACCCGTTGTTCAAGTAGAGCATAATACACATAAGAGTAAACAATATAATGATGAAAATGTTCTAATAGCCAACATGAATGTCGTTATAAACGAGTTTGATGAAAAACTTGCTACAAATAAAATTACGCCATCTTGTTCGTCTGATTCACCGGAAAATATTTCGACGGCAAAGACTGAAAATGTACAAATGCCTTCACAGAATATAGCCGATTGTTGCAAGTTGCAAGAGTTTGTAGCTGATGTGATGAATGTAAGAATGAAAAATGAAACAACTTTTTTGCATGTAGCAGCTCAGAAGGGACATTTAAACTGCTGTATTAAATTAATACATGCTGCATATGAGATTGATGCGAAAGATTTGTTGAATGCAACTCCCTTGCATTATGCAGCCCTAAATGGCCACTCCGAATGTTGTAAACTATTGCTGAATGCAGGTGCTAATGTTAATCAAAGGGGTACGAATAATAATACGCCACTTCACAATGCAGCCGAAAAAGGTCATCCAAACTGTTGTAAGGCGTTAGTCGATGCAAATGCTAACTTGAATGCTAAAACGATATACGGATTTACACCACTGCACTATGCAGCACAACATCTTCAATTAGAATGCTGCCGTGTATTACTAGAAGCAGGAGCAAATATCAGAGCTCAAGACCGTTATGGGAATACAGCTACCAATTTTGCTTATCGCTGGGACAATCTGAGCTGTTATGACTTCCTAAAAAGCAAAGAGGATAACAGTTGAATTCTACTTAGATTCTTCTTAGAAATTGTATTGTGTTGCTGTAGTCCCTGGCTGTAAATAAGAGTTAGAAAATAAGTTATAAATGTTATAATCAATTTTTCATGACGTGTTTTGCAAAAAAAGAATTCACTTCCCTAATTTTTCTTATACAGCTTAAGAGTTGTGCTTTAAAGTTTGACCACAATTAATCTATAAAACATCCCCAAAGTATTTTATTTTAGCCGTCAAAGTTGTGCAATTTTTTGGTTTTTTGAAATTACGTTATGGAAAATTGCTCACATCTCCCCACCATATTATCCAAATCTCACGTTCTAATTTTTTAATTATAGATAAAGAGTTACTCTTTAAAGTATGACCAAAATTAATGCACAAAACATCCCCGAAGTATTTTATTTTGTCTTTCAAAGTTGTGCAATTTTTTGGTTTTTTGAAATTACGTTATGGAAAAGCGCTCACATCTCCCCACCATATTATCCAATTCTCACGTT
>JARJDS010031129.1:0-26421 GCA_030264155.1 Atheta pasadenae | reverse complement strand
TTTTTCTCTGTGATGAATAGTTTTTTTTTATAAACAATTTTACGTCGAAATTTTGGTGAAAAATCGATTTTTTTTTGGTTGAGAAGCCGCCATTTTGTCATTTTTTTTTATTTTGCTTGTTCCTTCGATTAATTACTAGATTTAACATTACTTTAACAAAATCTGTTTTGGTTTTGAATATCAGATAAACCAATTCAGAGATATAGTCGGGGACGACCAATCGTGTTTTTTGAGTAGAGCTCCAGGAGATTAGCTGTAGCTCTTTTCCAAATAAATATTTTTACTAGTACTAAATTTTAAAATAAAGTTAAAAGATACCGTAATATGTGTAGAAAATGTTTGGATCAATAAATTCAAAAGTTTTCCCAGAAAAACTTCTCGAAAATTCACTATTTTTCGGCCTTCTAACTGTATACACTCACGCGTACCACCTGAAACGTTCCCGCGTACCACCAGTTGGGAACCCCTGTATTGTCCTAGATTATATAATAAATGTGATTATACGTAATAAAACATAATCGTACAATAAATTAGTATATTACACAAATTAAGATAAAACAAAGACAAATAATTGTATTTATTGAGTGAACTCAAGGTTTCCTTATCATACCACAGTTTCCATATCATTTTAAAATGTTGTTATTAATAATTCCAGAGTATAATTATTGCGTATTTTCCTTTATATACTTATATAGTATAAAACTTAAACTTAGCAAGGAATACGTACAATTAGAAACAATTGTTCGCTCAATGTTCTCACCCAACTTTCGCAATAATACGCCATCAACAATGCGACGAATCGTTGAAAATGAGACAAACGATCACAATTAAAGTCGGCAACAAAGCGCCGCGCCGCGCTAAAACAATTGCTGCCAATTAAATCTATCCGAACGAGACGCCGACATGCAAAAAATAACCTCGTGATACTGAACTTTTTATTTAAGTGCCACTTCAAACTAACCTCCAACTGTAACTCCAATTCGTTTCTTATTATCTTATTGTTAAAAGATCAGATTGAGAGTTGTATAGGTCATAATTTTCATTCATCAATTATAACTTTTACGAAGTATAGGGGAGACTGAGTACGGTTAAAACACTTAGGTGCTTATCGTGCTAGCGATAATGTGATGGAAAATTATTTTAAAAAAATGTAATTTGTTTCAATCATCCCGAAATCCCAGTGTCTGGGATCAATTCAAATAAATTTTAATTAGACAAAATATAATTAATGATCATGTTTTCTTAATCATCTAATAATATAAGTATAATATAAGTAAACTGTTCCAACCGTACCCAGACTTGTTTCAACTGTCCCCAAACCTTTTTTTTTCGTAAAAAACTAACTTCAAGATAAGGAATAAAAAACTTTCAGTACACTAACATTAATAAACACGATAATAATTGTAAAAATGCACAAAATAATAAAAGAGCCTCCTATAACAAAATCAGCAACAATAGCGATTTGTTGCGATGCAACAATTAAATTCGTGTTTCAACACGCTTCCTCATCTTTTGAATCCTTAACTTATCAAAGCAGGTTCAAAAAATATTGCCTATGTTTCAACCATAAATTGTACAAATATTTTAACATCAAATATAGAACGAATTAAGTCGTAGCGAAACAAATCTAAAAAGTGCGCAGTCACAGTGTTTTAATTTATTCGAGTGTGCTAAAACAGATACTCTGTACCATGATCGAAAGTGGCGTGATGTGAAATTATCGCTGGAAATGCGTCAGGTCAGTTCTAGGCGGAGATAAAATCCCATTTATTCCCACTCTCATTCGTACAAGCATGCGCAATTGTTGTTGTCACGTTATAAAGCAAATTAAAAAATAAAACAATAACACCAAGTGGGTTTATTATTAAATTAAATTTTGTTCCAATCATTTGTTAAACTGTTTTTTTAAACTGAATTATAAACCTTTTAGATGTTTATTTGATCATAAACTGTAAAAAGTTGATAAATAATTATTTGATAGATAACAGCACTCAATTTATATTAACAATCTCGTTTTTTAAATCAAATTAGTGATAATTCTTTTTTTTTATTTTGTTCTGCGTGACCTTTGAAACGTAACTTTTTTTAAATTATAAAAACAAACAAGAAAGTAACAGCGATGTCACGATTATTGCATTAAAAACAAATGCGCTCGACAAACAAACAAATGAGCTGTAATCCCTTTTGATTAGAACAGTAGGATACACTCTGTCAATGTTTTTCTTTTATTTGATCAAACAAAAAGAAAATAATTATTGTCTTGCTGAATGTAAATTTAAATTAAAGGTATTAAATTCAACAGAGAAAGGAGTTGGGTTTTAAATTAACAGTCAAAATTGAATTTGTAGTGTGAACTTTGTTAAAACAAATTTTAAAGCTTTCAGCAGTTTAAAAGTGAAAATGGCCATTTCGGGTAAAGACATAAGCTTGTTTAATTCTTGTATTACTAATTTAGTATATCTAGATACCTAAAATTAGTTTACTATGAAAATTTTCTAATAAATAATGCGATCGGTTTAAGCCAAAATAGAAAAATTCGTTGTTACCACAAATTTATTTATTTTTGCATCAGGCACTTGTGGTATTAAATCAGTAAGAACACTCTGGACCAATAAAGCCATCGGAAAATTAATATTTATGTACAATTAGTAAATCTGCATCAAATCCCATTGATAAATGAAATAAATATGATCGTCAGTATTGCCCATTATCGGTTTAATCTGATCATTTCGATTATTAATAGGGAAATGAAATGGTTACTTCCATGATAGACACATAATTGAAAGAACTGGTTAAATCCAATATTAACCACATCTAAATTAAGCTATTTACGATACTATTTCTAATTAGAGACTAATATGTTACCTACAATTTGCGACTGAATTACAAATAAACTAGATGATGAATTTTTGAAATCCCTTACTAATTTATAGGGGAACTAAGAGTAGGAATGAGGGTAGACCATTTATTTAGTAAACTCGAAAAATGGTAGCGTTAAAACAGCTTAACCAAAACGTGTTATTATAACTTATAACCTAGCCTAATATAATCAAACCATAATATTAATAAATCAAAATATTCTTAAATCTTTTCACTAATTTATAGAAGAACTAAAAATGTATAAACATGTGGAATTTTATTTGCCCTAGACGAAAACTAATGTCGTTGGAGCAATTTTACAAAAACGTCTAGTTATAGATTCAAAAGCCAATATTATAATTCAAACCTAAACTTTGTATTAAATAAGCAAAGAAAACGGTAAATAGAGTTTTGAAAAGTTTCCCTGGACACTAAAATACGAAAAAATACGAAAATGTTAAATTTTATTTAACCAAGTTAGGAAAATTTACGAAAACTGGTTGTTATGCATACAAAAGAAAATATCTTTACATATTTTTACTAATTAATATAGGAATTATCATTAATCCTAGTCGGCAAATAATTTGGTTAGAGAATTATTTAAAAACGAGTATACATACGTAATAAAATAATAAAATGCAAACCTGAAATTTGGGATTTATTTACAGAAGAAACTAATTTTTAATAAAATTTTTAATTTTTAATTAATTTTTTAACTTTTGCTAATTAATATAAAAACACAAATACCATGTAACCCCAAAAAGTTATTTACCCAATCAAAAAATAGTGAAGTTTAAACAATTTTACGTTGACGTGACGACCCTGTTATAATAAATTCAATTGATTTTCACTTTTGCACAATCTATTCAAAGTATTTCATACAAATATCCAGGTTTTAATTACTACATTTACGATAAATGAGTATATTACAAGCAGGGTTTGAATGCCTAATTGAAATTCCTGCTTCCAACGCTTAATATGGCATCATCATTGTAGCACCACCACTAGTATTACTATTTGCAACCCAAAGGTTTCAGCCAAATTAACAAACTTGGCGTACAAATTAATCAAACTAGTTCAAACAGAAGTACCAACACACAAAGCACGAAAGGTTATTGCACTGGCCAATATTGAAATTGCAATTTTCATCAATACTTTACGCCGATAGTAAAATTTCGAGTACGCTACCACAACTACGAATGAAATTGAAAATCACTACCGCAATTTATTTGTAAACGAACATTATTAAAGAAATTAATTAATATTTTCACAATAGTGCCGAGGAATTTTTTAATGAAAATGCATTTTAAACCGTCGATATGCAATAAATAGTTGGCAAAAAAATGTGTATTGTTGTCTAGACTCTAGATCAAAGTGGATTCTAAAACCAGATTCACGATGTTGTTTGCTGCAATGGTATTGGTAGCTAAATATTGACAATGCTGTCAACTCCGTGCGGAAAGGTTATTGCCCCGTACATAGCAAACTCTGTTTATATCAGTTGATTATTGAAAATTATTTCAATAACAACACAAATGACATGCATATCATAAAAACAAAACAAAACAAAAAACTTAAAACAAAAGAATTAGTTGATTCGATAAAATAATCGTAAGTGAGCTGCGAAAAAAAAACAAAAGAAAA
Organism: Atheta pasadenae; assembly: GCA_030264155.1. Lineage (NCBI taxonomy): Eukaryota > Metazoa > Arthropoda > Insecta > Coleoptera > Staphylinidae > Atheta > Atheta pasadenae. The sequence continues at coordinate 21,918 of JARJDS010031129.1, read as the reverse complement.
GCAAATAAAGAAATTAAAACCCAGCCAATTCCATTTGTAAAGATAACATTGATAACATTAAGTCTATTGAGTTGGGTTAAGCATGTACGAGTATGTTTACTAAGCGATTTAACGCGCATCTGCTTCGTTATCGGTACGTCGAATAAATTAAAACACATTGGAACATTGGAAGCTTACTCGCAGGAAACCAATGCGAATCGAACGAATATTAAATACAATTGCAGCGCGCGAGTGGTAAAATTGACGCGGTTTTATTTTAAACTTAATCTCACTTAGTGCAATGTGTGGGTGTGTGCGTGGATAGATTTACGTTCACTCTCTGTAGCACAACGCTATAGATACAACCTTATGCTGGTGCTACTAATCGCCACGAACGAGAACTACATTTATTTTGTATACTTTCGTATGCTTATAAGTCACATGACCAATACATCGTGTGTATACCAATGTCGTTCATGCATGCGATCGCCAAAAATAGCGCTGGGAGACGGGAGCGGCTTCTTACTCCCGTTCGTTCCTGTGCTTGTTGCGTGCTATGGGAGATTTCGCCGGTCCGCTGAGAATTTATACCGATAAAGCGCACACCGAGAAAAAATATAAATGGCGGTCATAAAACTTTGTTTTTCACGTTGCGAAAAACAGACATGCAACGATGTCATAGATTTACAGTCGTTACATAATTAGAGGATTTAACATCAAACATTTTAGCGTAATAAAAAAAAATTACAATTCTATCCACTAAGTCAATCCTAGACATTTTTCACAATCCTAAAAGGTTGTGGTTAGATTCGGTAATCCTAATTTTAAAAAAACACTTGGTAAAAATTAAAGTTCCTATCAGGAAAAATAAAGCCAACAAAACATCGTAAAATTGCACAATTTCAGTTGCATAAATTAACTACCGATGAAATCATTCGAAGTACTTACAAGTCACAACACTAGTAATTGCGAAAAACGTCATTTAACAGTTAATTAACCGTGAAAAAAACAATCAGGATATGTTCTGTATACTTTTTACAGTAGTGTAGCACGCCATTTAATCGCAGATCATCGAACTGATCGCCAGAAGGCGCAACGTCGTCTAGACGGGGCCTAGTTCTTGTGGGGCCCTATCCAGATAATGAACCCCCAGCACCCGCACACTACCAGTGCCAACGACCTAACTATGTTTTATTGTTGCGTTGCATTGACGGTTGCGATGCGATGCATCAAAGCGAAATAAGCAAACAACAGAAGTAAACAAAAGAAAACAAAACAATCCGATTCAATTCACAAACATAAACTCGTGAAATGCATTTGGAGGGGACTTGAACAGCTGATGTGAGTCAAGTCCAACCTAAACCAATAAAAATCGGTTTAGCAAAACGAAATCAAAACTAGGTTTATTTTATTTAAAGTAAAAACTACTAGACCAATATTTAATATACAGAATACAGAATACTAAGATCTTCTTGTGATCCCATTTTTTGTTTGTTTTTGTTACACCGAACGATGATAATTTTTATATTTTCGGCAAAAAAAACGTATGACGTATGAACGATGACGTCATACAAATAAAGCACTTGGTTTCAGTTCGCACATTTAAACCAACCAAGGTGTGGCCTAGACAGCAATGTTTTTTGACGACGTTTTGTTTATAATGCATTAAATATATAAAATGACTACGACTTTGTTTAGAATTTTCAAAACATCAAACATTTTTTTTGTTTAAACAATACTTTAGAGTCATAAAAATAATATAACGTTTGATTTATACGAAAAAACTACTTTTAGGTTTAATTGTTGATTTTTGCCACAGCCAACTTTAAACGCGTTTATCTCAAGACTGCATTTTTAAGTTGGTCGATATTTATATGAGTCATAATTCACACAATTTTACACCTAATGATTTGAAATTTGAAATATATAGAGGAATATACGTTATCTATAGAAGTTCGTAAGATTTTGTTTGTATATTGCATTATTTATTTGTTATTGACAAATATATGATATTTTTGACTTTTTTTACTTTTTTTACGTAAGTAGTGCCCTATTTGGCACAAAATCAATATATTGCAAAAATCCTACGTACTTCTCTGTAGAACGGCTATCCGTTATTATATATAACCAAAAAAAATTATTGGTTTAATATAACTAAAATAATTGCAGGAGCTGTTTGTCCAGAGGTGGACCCTGACAATAAAAACACGCCATCGCAAAAACGCTGTATAGCCGCCATTTTGAAATAAATTCCTTCAAAAAAATTATTGTAGTTAGTCCCTAACATGTATAATAAAACAACGTTAATATTATTACTTTTTATTTTGTAGTATCCCAGAAAAAAAATCCATAAAAAGCCATTTTTGGAGTTTAGAGTCGCCAAACCTCTTAAGACTAGTATATTTTATTACTGCAAGAGAAATTCTGAATAACCTGTTGCAAAGGGTATCAAAGACGAACCTGTAGGACAAAGGACTTGCAGTAACCTAAGAGACCAACATTCCTAATCATTAACTAGTGTGAACAAACTATGCATCCAAGAGTATGACTCAAATTCTTGAAATTCAAGATGTAAATATCCTAACTATCACAATTTGATATTAACCTAACCTAACCTGAATTTGTACATTTTCATAAATTTTCTAAAAAATTTTATGTTTATTTATGTTATAATAAAATTATGTGTTTTGTTAAATAATAACCAAAAACTATAATTAAGATGTTTAGAATATGAATATTCTATTAATAACCTATTAGTCAATTTAGTTAAACATTTAATAAGTTGTTGACATTAAAATAATTGGCTAGGTCATTCAAGTTTTGCATTTATGTGTAAATTTTCTGATTAGTTTATAAATATTAAACTTAAGAGTAAATAGTTTTGCAATTCGATTAATTTAAAAATAGGTTAAATTAAATTTACAAATAGTTGTAATGTGTGTTTTTGTTAATTTGTTAATTTATTTGTTTGTAATTGTTAGTAATTTTATGAGGTCGAAAAATTCGCGCCGAAAAGGAAAATCGATAAAACGGTACAGGAGGGATATTAGACAAGTGCACAGGGTGCCTCACATCATACACCGGTGGCAACGATCTCTGGGTTCACGAGACTGGTTCGGCTGGAACTAGAATCAACTTGGAAACAGACAAACGGAAAACGCGCCGCACGCACAAGCGGCTTGCCGACGGTACCGTCGCAAGATCAAGCACCCTGCGATGATCACTCCTCCCCGAACGAAATCATGACGCACATGCATAACGCACAACAAAACACCAAACACACAATACGAACGAAGACGGAAGAGATTACATCAGCTGTCTTCTTGCATCTACACATAAATTCAACCAATAGCGAATGCGGTACGATCAACAAGCATGGTTATTGTTCAATTGCCGTGAGCAATTCCCACCAATCAAAATAATGCTTCACCGTTTTGTAGTAAAATAGTAATTGCAAATTGCGTGGGTGTCGTGGAAATTATGAAAGAACTCACCTGATCAACCGAGACGCCCATATATTCGGCGAGTCCGTTGAAGAGCCGGCTGCCGTCGTAGTACGAGCTGGCTATCATCACCGTCGACGCCATCGTTGAACGGAAAGGCAAAAAAATGCTCCCACACAATAAAACTAAATCACCACTTGGCTTGGTTTTTGTTTATTTTGATTTTTTTATACATTAAAATGAGAAATACGTGCGATCAAGTGTGCGCGTTGCGGCGAGTAGTGAGACGCGTGCACACGGCGCACCAGGCTACTTCATACTACAGCGATTCGTTCGAACAACGGAGACGTTGCCTGAACAACGAACGCTGGTGTGCGTGTGCCGCGAGCGCGAAGAGCGCCGCACTCGGTGTCGGTGGGATGGAAGTAGGGCGAGGACGGAGTTCCCGTGGCGAGCGAGCCCGGCCGTACCCGACGTGACTCAACGCACTCCGAACACATTCGCTTTTAATTCGCTGCAAAAATATTAATTTTTTTAATATAATCTAATAATCTAATCTAAACTATTAACTCTTTTCAAGTAAACACATACTTGAAAATCTTCATATTTAGTTTCTAAAAGCATTCTAAACTATTTCCTAAATTCGTTTAGAGTTAATTAATTTCCTCTTGATGATATTGCAATAACAGCAATACATGTTAAGTTTCCATATTACTTTGAAGTAGTTCACGTGTTGACTACTAGTGCCTTATGAGACTTGTGACCTTTGTCTTTATTATGCAACAGGTTCGTTTTCCTGCTTCTGTCTCTCTCGTCTTTTCCGCAAAGCTTACCACAACTTACCACTTGCTAGAGTATGTTGTTGCTCACATTTTACCAGTTACTATTCGCAGTAGTTTCATACAATCGTGTAAGAAAACACACCTGTAATAATTCTTTCATTTTATCCAGAATTAATACCAACAACAACACAGAATAAAACTTTCAAAAACAAAGTTCTGATTATTATCACGGTGTTAGTGATATTCACAGTCAACTAACAGCTAAATTAACAGCATTTGTTTTTATTTTTTTTAAAACTTCAATTTTGTGGTAAGTAGGCTGTGAATAACAAAATAGCAATGATAATGAAACATACAGTAGAGTCTGCTGATAATGACATCGAAGGGAACTGACAAACACGTCATAATAAGCGGACGTCATACAAAGCGTTTTAATATAGAAACATAGTAATTACATGTGTATACATACATATTAAATCAAAATCAAAATTGCATGTAATCAGCACAAATAACACAAACAAGTGTACTTTTTTCCTGTAAGTAATCTGTAATTCTTGTCTGTTTTTGTTTATTTCATTTTTTTGTAAAAACAGTTTCTAATACTAATGCGTGTAGAAGACATAGTTATGGTCAAATTATCATTTTTAATATTGCTGTGAGCAAATCGTGATAATATTTTTGCAACTTTTAATGCCTCTTCTGGGGTAGGTAATGGTGCTTCCTCGACTTCCTCTTCCTCTATCACATTCGAGTTGTTCCTTAGCACTAATGTTCTGTACGATATTCCCGAACGTAGTCGGGAATCAACGAACATTACCGGTGGTGTAAAGAATCATGTCCGGTTATAATGACCAACCGAACATAAAAAATGGGTCATAATAAACGACATGTCGCTGTAAGTGAAGTCATTATATTCGACTTTTTTATAAAAAATTTTATATGAAAACCAAACTTCCAACTGTAATTACGTCATAATAACCGGTTGATCAATATAGGCGGAGTCATAATAAACGGATTCTACTGTATTTCGTTGCCACTACAGCTTTTTTCTATAAAATAAAATAAAATTTTCTAATCTTTAATACTCCAGAAATCCTACTGTCCAAATGAAAGATGTTTCGGACGTTTACATATAAAAATTCTTCTTCATCAATAATTAATCTAATTAAAAACCTTAACATTTTTAATTTTGATTACCTTGGTGTGAAAAGTTATGTGTCTTAATAAGTAAGTAGACTTGTTGGTTAAAATTGGTTAAAATGACACACAAAAGTTAATTAGTAAACCGAAAGTTGACAATGGCCGTGACCTTGACCAAACAAAGTGTTATTGTTATTCCATTATACCTAAACCTAAATAAAATAACAATGACGTACATGTTTTGTTTCAGTTGAAGATAATAATTTTTGTTCTGGTATTCACGAAACAAACAATTGCAACCGGCCTTAAAGATAACCTTGAATTTGAGAGTTTACATCGTTTACATCGTTTAATTCGCTTTCAACGACACAAAAATGATGACAATAACAATAACAAAAAAATGTTTATATTGTTATGGTCTGTAAGGTGTACGGGAATTAATTGTTTCAATTTCAAGGAACATTTTTCATTTTTAGAGAACGAAACTCAGTCATGTTTGATTTAAGTAATGATTTTCTATAGGCAACTTTATTAACACAAAATTTTTCAAATATTATTTTTGTAAATTTGTAATTTGTACTCACAAGATGAAGATTTGTTTTTGAATCTGGGATTTCGAATATTAAGAGCTTGATAACAAACCCTTATCTTGTGAGTTCAAATAATTTATTAAATATTGATAAACAATTGTTTTCTTGTGTTATTGGTCAATATAATAATGATATGTATTCCAAGATGTTGATGAATTTATTTACAGTTATTCTTGACAATAAAACAAAAGTAACGTGTGCTTAAACGACGATTAAACCTCTATTAATTCATGTTTGTCCACTAGTCGGACATCAATCAAATTGAACGACAAACAACAATACATTAACAGCATAGAAATACAGTAAATTGTGTTTATTTACATCTGTTTTGATTCTGCGTTAAACATTGAAGTTGTGATTAAATAACGGCACCACCCTTTTATTTTGTACTTCCTTACGTATTTCCCATATTTGTCAGTTGTTTAACTTCAAAATTGATTTAGTTTTCATTTGTTTCTTGTTAAGTGTACTTCTTACGATAACCTTACTTCTTGAACTAACAACAAAATGATTTTTACCTGGTATTTGAATGTTTTAATTAATCTAATTGTTGATCAATATTTTACTAACACAATTTGTGTAATGCACACGTTTGATAACGGTATGGAAGCAGTGCATTTATCTGGAGTTCCTTCGATTTTGTCCGTTGATGTTGATAATTTTGTATTGGATCCGCAACAATTGTGCAGACATTTTCTTCTGCAATCTAAGGACGCAGCAAATACTTTTTATCAAGTCGAAGACGTAATTAGGTTAACAAGTAATGGAATGTACAATAATAGAAAGTATTTGATTATTATTTATAACGATGATGCGTTTGAACAGTTATTTAATTCGACAACTTTGACATTTGTTCGTGATTTACTAGTTATTTATGTTTTAAACAACGTTGAGTATTTGGAGACAGAACAGTACTTTATATTATTCAACAATAGCTTAGAAGTTAGGTTATATACTCACAAGTATATTGGTATTGAAGGAAATAACGATCCAATACTCCTGGATGTTTGGTTTTCTGGTAACCAAAGTTTTAAGTTTGGTAATAATTTATTCCCTAATAAAGTATCCAATCAACAAGGACGTGAATTACGTGCTCCTTGTTGGGATTTAATACCATATGCTGTTTGTGATTATGGTAAGACTAAATTGTTTTTTGTTGCGAAACTAACTGACAATAGTTTTCTATATTTTGTGGCTTTCTCAGACTCTGCTTATGGAAACGAACACAATATTATATTAAAATATGCCACACGTTTCAACTTTACTTTAAATTTGTTTATAAATGTCTCTGATTTCTATGGATTCATTAATGAAAATTGGACAGCAGTTGGTACTTTAAGTGGATTAGTGACCGATGGGGATGACTATTACGACATTGCTTATGGTGGTTTTCCATGGCGTCATCATACTGACTTAATTAGGACAGTTAGGTTTACTTATGAAGTATCGGTTCCACTACCAACGTAAATTACTTTTTTTTATTTCTTTTTTATATTTGTTTGTATTGTATGTTTGCTCTATATTTATGTCATTTTTAGAATAAAATATGGGTGGTTTATGTTCTTGGAAGTTTTCAAAGTGAATACATGGCTGCTCATTATTGCACTGTTCATCTGCACGCGTTTATTGGTATATTCAAAAAAGAAGTTAAGAAATTTGTCGGTTCTTGATAAAAATTTGACAAAACCAGAAATTAAAAATATAACCTTGTATGGATTGTTTATAAATCAACCGTCTGCGATTACCCAGGATATTAAAGACAGCATGTTTTTAAAATATATCATCATCTTATTACTTTTTTCAAGTGTTCTAATTGTCACCGCTTACAGTTCGCGACTGAGTAGTGTTATGGTTGCTCCAGAATACGAAAACAACATTAATACTTTAGAGGAATGTGCTAATAGCAATCTGGAGTTGTTATTTTTTGATCAGTACTACGATCTTCTATTAACCGACACTAGGGTAAGTCATAAACAATTTAAGGTTAGAATCATGGTTGAACAATGTCGAAAAACACTTTAAGGAGCCCCTACACAATCAGTATTTTGATCAAAAGGGTTTAATCAATTAGGATTAAACAAACATAATTAAAGGAGGATGTTTTTAGTCGTTTAATCAATCAGGATCGGTGCCGAACGCGTGATTGAGGGAAAGATTGATCAAAACGCTTCTAGATCATTGACTCCAACGTCAACCATGCTTTTAGACGTTCAATCATGACTGAGTCAATCGATTAATCAAACATATTTTTCTCAAAAAACTGATTATAGGGCAGAATAGGGGCACTTATTAAAAATGAGACTCTTTCAATCTTATTTGTTCAATCTTTTGATCAAACAGATTGATTTTATAGGAGCACCTTTAAAAATAATATTGAGCTTTTTTATTGTTCGTTAAAAACGCTTAAATCGATTAATCTGGCAAACAGTAAACAATTTAATGAAGTGCAATCAAAATGTTTCAATCCGTTTTCTTTTACAAATAATATTCTACTTTGTTTATTCTCCGAATAAAAAACCAATATGTTTCTGTACTAAATTGTTTTTATCATTATGATTGTAAACTATAGATATGATATGTTTAATATTATAAGTGATGAGCAAAATCTGTCTTGGACTTGCAAGACCAAGACCAAGACCGAATAAACAAGAACAAGACCGAAACCAGGACCGACAATGCAAGACCAGGACAGATTTTGACTAGAGTCTAACCCAGCGGTTTCCAAACTTTATGTTATTGCGCCTCCCTAAAAATATTAAATTATTTGGCGCCTCCCCTGAAGACTTAAAAAAATAAAACTTTGCCATAACTTTGGAATATTGTTCTCTGAGAATAATTCTCGCGGCTCCCTTCAGACTAGTCCTCGCCTCCCAGTTTGGAAAACGCTGGTCTAACCGAAAGTGGTTTTTCGGTCGCAACAGAAACCGAAACCAAAACTGGTTTTGGAAGATGTTGTGCACACTCCTCGCGGCTACGCGCACGGAAACTTGATTTTCGGCGAGTTTGGGTTGAAACCAGGGGTGTGTTGCTAAATTTGTATCAACCGGTTCGCTCTTTTTTCGGAGAGGGGGGGTAACCGAATGTTGATTTTGGCCGAGACCAACCGAGACTCTACCTATAAGTCGGTACAAATTAGAGTGGGGGTTATTGGGTGTTAGAACCGGTTCGCACCGCTTTCTTTCATTTCAACAAACGGTTCGATAATTCCAGAAAAAATTATCAACCGATTCGATCGAACCGGACCGAACCTGCAACACACCCCTGGTTGAAACCTAAACCGAAATTTCGGTCGACACCAATTTTGACCGTCGCCTCGGTCGGTTAATTATTAATAGATAATTATTGTTGATCATTTATAATTTATACCCATAAGAAGACTACACGAATTTCCAAAACGAAGTAAATAATTAATAGCAGACTATTTGAGCAAGCCCAAGACCAAGACAGGGCAAACAAAACCAAGACCAATACCAACACTGCCTTGGCCTTGGTCTTGGTCTTGGTCTTGTTTTGCTCATCACTAAATATTATTAATTTTTTAGCAAGTTTATAGAAAACTAGTCAATAAAATATATGATATTCCTAACAATACGGATAAAGTCCTGTCCGAGAAGTTACTTTCCAGTGGTAAATATGCAGTTGCAAGATACAAACGATCAATGGGAGGATATTTTGAATATGATTTTCACTTGAAACAAATGTACCTTCGTTATAAAACTATAACACCCGAGTTATTTACGGATTATTACTTTACTGTTTTAAAGAAAAACTCAATGCACACTGTTGAAGTTCAAAAGTTAGTCACCACAGCTGAAGAAGCAGGATTAATGGTTTTTTGGGAAGAGGATGTAAGTATTTTTTTTTTAATTCATAGCACATTAATACTAATTTTTGTATTTCTTAATAATAATACAGGCGTTAAGGCTTCATAATAATACACTTTTTCAAGAAAAGATAAAGGATCAGAAAATAGGCAATGTCAACAACAATTTGAATTTGAATCATTTAAAAGGATGCTTTGGGTTTTGGATGTGCGCTATGGGGATGTCAATGATAGTATTTTTAAGAGAACTATACACACAATATGTATAATTTAACCTGAGAACATCTTTAATTGTATTTAATATTATTATTTATATAAGATTATTTATTTTGTTGTAAAATTTGTAATTAATTTTTAGATATCACTAAATGGCAAAAACGTATATACCAAAAGTGTAAACTAACTTTAATCCAAACATAAACATCACTTACATTTTACGCTTTAAATGGCGAAGAATTACAACTTTTGATTTGTTTATATATATTTTGCATTATTTGGCCCAACCCCTCCTTATCTAACCAAACTTAACCTAACCCAACTTGGTTGATTTTAAGTATTATTCATGTATTGTTTTTCAAATATCCAAATGAATAATTTTTAAAAGTGTTTACAATATATTGAAGAAAATCAAATACACTTGTAGTACGTAGGAATTTTGTAAAACACAAAAATATTTCCATTATTTTCTTGGAAAATTACCTATCAACGCACAATTGCAGAGACTCATATATGGACAATGGAGAATTGGGGAGATTAAGATAATATTCATCATTACACTCTTATTTTTTATTATTCTTATTACTAATTCACAAAACTACTCTATTATAGATTGTAAAGAAAATGTATGATAAAACTATCATAAATCATGTTTTCTTTCAGTTTTAAATAAATATTTCTTCATAGAAAGTTATAGTGTTTATAAATCCTTAAATCTAAGTAAAAATCTACAGGGTTGTTGCTGTTGCTTGCCCGCTGACAGACAAGCATCCGGTTTGGTATGGAACATACCCTAATGTAATAATACAAATGTTTCGATGTTTTTGGGAAGTCGGCTAGTTCTTAATGAATAGAAGGTGAGGGTGGTTTTTAAATATAAACAACACAGCCACACAGTGTTAGTGATATAGTCTAAGAGCCCGCGACTGCCAGACTTTCGTTGTGCCTCCAACACAGTTAAGAAGGATTCCCAAATATGACATCTGGATCGTGGTTCCTTTGGCAGATAACTGGTAAAAGTCTTTCAATGCGTCCGGCAAGATGATAGAACCCTCAACACTGTTTCGCTACTTAGGAAACAAAGTATAATAGTCTAAATAATTTATATAAAATTCAGCTTTCATATTATAACGAAAATATATATTCAAAATATTAATGTTTAGGGATGTCTGGCGGGGGTTTGCACCCATACTAAGTGTCTGGCATTGAGAATCGCGAGTTATAATACTGTACTGTACTGTACAGCAGTCGCTGGCTCTTGATCTAATACATATAGTTGTAATACATTGCTCAGATTTTATCAAATCTATCAATAATTGCCATTTTACTTGTGTGTTTATTTGTTATATGTGTATGTATTCTTAATTTTAATTCACATTTATAAACATCATCATTACTGAATAAGCCGAACGAACAACCTATAAAATGTTTATATAGAATTTATTGATGCAAATATTTGCCACTTACTTGAAATACCAATACATTTGAAAACGTGTAATATTGACCAATTTGTAGAATGAAATTATCCTTAACATTCAGATGCATGAACAACAAAAATTTAGCCGAACACAAGTCACCATCCCATGGAAACGCGTTAAATGTTTCATTTCTTAGTCGATCATTCTATGAAAATATTATAATCAATATATACCTTTATTTATTTATATAAATTATTTTTTGAACAACGTACAAATACTAATATATTTTCACCAATAACACCAAACATTATAAAACAAACTAAGTACCAAGCTAGGAATAAACAACTCACTAAATCCATACTCTAAAAAACATCAAATTTAGAGCATTAACTTTTAAAATTTTTATAATTTATAAAGTCTAATATGAAGCAGCTATTTGTAAATACATACTGTAACTAAATATCCAAGAGTAGTGCCAAGAAAAAAGCTGCCAATCACTACAGCCACAAATAAAGGCCATCTATAAAATCCCATGATATATTTCCAACATCTACAAATACGTTCAATCAATATTTTGTTAATTGTGTGTTATATAATGTTAACTAACTTCATTGTAATTATTTGAAGGTGGTAAATATCGCGAAGTGAATGTTGTCTAGTTTTCCACGATATAATAAGTTTTATATTTCGTAAATCTTCTGTAATTTTATCTACGCAATAACCTATATATTTAGTCATTAAAATTAGCAACGCAAACGTGTTAATAATAGGAAAAATAAAATAAAGATAACCAATGATGGATAGAAGATTCAAAACATAGCGATATCCACGTGGTACTTCAAATAAATAATACTGCACATAAAACGTTTCAGTTATCTAATTTAAAATAAATTCTTTAAACTGTTTTATACTTACATGTGCAATGCAATATCCACAAGTATCTTGGTTTAAGTTTATGTCACATTGTTCAAATAATTTTATAATCCAAGCGATCAAAAACAATGCAATAATTATATTTTCAATTCGTCTAGTATATTTTGTTACTTGTAGTCGAAGATTTATCAAAGCGATTGAATTTATCAAAACGTACTTATTATCTTCAATCAATTCAACTAATCTGTATACGTCTTTTTTAATGAACCATTTTACCGTGTTTCCAATATATATGATTAAAATTAAGAATAATACTATTGAAACATTTAGTAGTGTTTCACCCAATTGATCTAAAAACTACCTGGTATGAATTTATTTTTTATAATTTTATAAGTTTTATTCTTACGCTTAACAAACAAAATATTGCATAAAGGTCCAAACAATACAACAAAGGAAAGTCCAAAAAAAGTGAAATTAACAAAAATGTTTTTAATCGTTTGTCCTTCTTCGTGCCAGTAAAATTTATGAAACAAATCAATCATGGGTAAACCACGTGGCGATTTTATTATTTTTTTAGTTTTCTTGTCGTAAAAATCAAACATTGTTAAATTTTGTTAAGTTTTGATCTTTTGGACAAAACGAATACAACTACGTTTGATGGATAACTGAACATGTTACAAGAGATATAGAAACATTACGAAAAATTAGATTAAACATTTATATTTTTGATAACAATCTAATGTATTGTTACAATTCATTGTACGTCACACCATATTATGTACATTAGAACATTAGGCCTGCTTTAATTATTAACAATCTTGATGGTTTGTATCCTTCGTATGATACAATTTGAGGCTATAACTCCGATTTAACTAAAATAATAAAATTGTTCACTTAATATAATAAATGAATCTGTGAAAATTTCATTGCTAATTACCACAGTTTGTTGTTATAAAAATAGTATCTATGTACCACACTTAGGAAATAACTTATTTCAAATAAGCTTTTTGGGGCTTTTCTAGGTTGATGGCGAATCACAGTCGAGTTGTATCTATTTGTAATACATTTCTTTGAACAATTTTATAGAAAACACATACTATTTTTGATAACAGGGAAGAGCAGTGGACCGCAGTTTTGTTTTTGAGAATTTGAAATGTGATTACGCTTATCTTTTTTGAAAATCTTTTTTGTTTGACGACAACATAAATATATTTCGACGTTAGGGTGAAAAGTTATTTATTATAGTATATAAACAATCCAACTTTATAATTCTCTTTGCAGAATATTTTGACATAATTATCACATAAACGATTAAATGTTTTCATTTTTGTAAACTAGAGATGCAATTATCAAAAGTTGAGTAAACGGTCATTGCAATCAACAAAATCAAATACATTTGTCAACTCCAACAACTGTCCAAACCACTGTCGATAGTCTTATTTTCATAAAACAACAATTTCATTTATGCCTTAACTTATCGTCCTTATTTATAGATTATGTTAATGATTGACAAATTTTCAAGTGTAGTTGTGAGCTCTGAATTATATTGTTTTTAATGTTTTTATTAGTTTGATAAAACAGTTAAGCGGTAATTGTTGATTTGTTGGTCAGTCGATCTTGTAGCTCTTCACCAAAGAAACAAAGATATAGAAACATTAAGATTGATTTCTATAGTAGGGAATTAACAATATCAAATACATGTTTATTCACCTCACTATACAAACAAACTGCATGTTATTTGACTTAATTCTATGTATTAAGTAGATGAATTATTAACAAAATAATTAATTAGTCATGTGATTACTAATCTCATCAAACTCACGTACTCAACGGTAGCAGCGTGTCGTTCGCGACGTTATTTGTTAGTACGGTCCATCGCTCAGCAGAAAGTAAGTTGTTTTAATCCTAATCTTTTTAATGTGAAATGTTTTTTATCTAACTAAAAACAAAAATAATAATGTTCTTATGAAATCTGGTGGTTTTTTATAAAAGCGAGCCAAAAAGTGTTTTTTTGTATTGACACTTGGTTATTTTACAAGTATTTATATAATATAATTTTAATTGTAAAACGTTGATTTTAATATTTTCATTAGTTCGATACAATTAGATACAAATCACGTAGAATTTTAGTGTCCTTAATTTAGATTATTTGATTTGAGACTGATGATAAAAATTTCAAAAATGTATTAAACAGGCATTACAACTTTCAAAATCTAATATCTTTGAAACCTGTAAAGTGTGCATAAAAAAACGTTGGATGGTTTTATATTTTTTTCGTTTCGAATGTTCTTGGTGATTGGGTGAAGTTGAGAATGTTGATCCAGTTGATAATAATAATATTAAATTAATGCTTTATTAAGATAAAGAAACACAAAGATTAATCTGCATACAAGTGTGAAAACAATATCAAATACAAAGTTATTCACAATAGTATACAAATAATCTGCATGTCATATTTTCTTAACTTCACTTTGATAAATAGAAAACTACATTTTGGAATTTGTTTTGTAGAATGTTAATGCAATTTGTATACTTTTTCACTTGATTTAGACAAGAGACTAATTTTTAAATTAGCTAAATTGGAAAAAAATCATCACCTAGAACAGGGGTCTCCAAACATTTCAGCCTTAGGGCCATACTGATTGCTCCAGTAATTTCCGAGTGTCAAATCTTTAATATATGCAATTGAAGCATAGGCAAGCTCTAAAAGGATTGTTCAAGTATGTTAGCTCTCCGCGGGCCGTAGTTTGGAGCCCCCTGACCTAGAAAGACGAAAAATCACAATGACTGATTTGTGTATGAAACACAACGTTAATTGTACAAATAATCAACTTGTGAATTGTCAGAACTCCACTTTGATAGATGCCTAACTTTTTATTTTGTTTTGCTGAATATTTTGATATAATTATCACATAAACGACTAAATACATCCAAAATATTGTTGTAAACTAGCGGTGGATATACCAAAAGTTGATAAAATGATCATTACAATCTACAAAATCAAATACAATTGTAAATTATAATGATGCATTGATATCACTCCTGGTAGTCTTAGTTTCATTAAACAGTATTTTAGTGTTTTTAACCACAGAATACAAAGAGTCTGATGCATATCTACAGTTGCAAATTTCAATTTTTCGTAGAAAAATATATCTGTTTTTAGAGATGAAATTCCAAAATAAGATTAAACGTTCATTGAAATCTACATAATCAAATACATTTGTAAATTACAATGACACGCAAAACCCTTTTCGATAGTCTTATTTTCATTAAACAGTATATATTCCTTAACTATTGAAATTATTTATTAATTAAGATATGATTGGCAGTGATCTAATAACCGAATTAAAAATTGTTAATTTAATTTTGTAGAAACTTGTACATTTCTAGAAACCATAATGCCTGCTCCACACTCTCGGCGAGCAAATTCGATAAGCTTGCTTGTCAAAATAGCACGAGGCGAAGAGCTGGCGTCTTCACTCTCGCGAGCCTCAGTACCATGAGTGACACCAAGCCTCGTTTTCTTTGACTCGGGACAAAAAACCGCCTCTAGAGCCAAGTCGCACGAGGCAAATAAATATCGCACGAGGCGAGCCGAAGTTCGCCTCCTCACTCTCGTTACTCGGCCAAATTGGTGCTACTTCGCGAGAGTGTGGAGCAGGCATTATCAATTACACTTGAAGTATGTAGTAATTGAATTTTATTGTTTTTATAAGTTTGATGAAACTCTGATTCCTGCTCCACACTCTTGCGAAGTAGCACAAAGTTGGCCGAGTAACAAGAGTGAGGAGGCGATCTTCGGCTCGCCTCGTGCTATTTTGATTCGCCTCGTACGACTTTGCTTTATGCCTGCTCCACACTCTCGGCGAGCAAATTCGGTAAACTTGCACGTCAAAATAGCACGAGGCGAAGAACTGGCGTCTTCACTCTCGCCTTCCTCTGTGAGCACCGCAGTATCATGAGTGACATCAAGCCTCGTTTTCTTTGACTCGGAACAAAAAACCGCCTCTAGAGCAAAGTCGCACGAGGCGAATAAAAATCGCACGAAGCGAGCCGAAGTTCGCCTCCTCACTCTCGTTACTCGGTCAACTTTGTGCTACTTTGCAAGAGTGTGGAGCAGGCATTAGAGGCGGTTTTTTGTCCCGAGTCAAAGAAGACGAGGCGAGGTGTCACTCATGGTACTGGTGTGCTCGCGGAGCAAGACGCCAGTTACTCGCCTCGTGCTATTTCAACGAGCAATCTTCCTGAAGTTGCTCGTCGAAGCATCATGCCTGCTCCATACTCTCAATGAGCACCTTCGGCAAGGTTGCTCGTCGAAGTAGCACGAGGAGAGGAACTGGCGTCTACCATGTACTGCCTGCTCCACACTCTCGGCGAGCAACTTCAGGAAGATTGCTCGTTGAAATAGCACTAGGCGAGTAACTAGCGTCTTCACTCTCGTCTTGCTCCGCGAGCACCCCAGTACCATGAGTGACATCGTCTCGTCTTCTTTGACTCGGGACAAAAAACCGCCTCTAGAGCAAAGTCGTATGAAGCGAGTCAAAGTAGCACGAGGCGAGGATCGCCTCTTCAATCTCGTTACTCGACCAACTTTGTGTTACTTCGCAAGAGTGTGGAGCAGGCATTAGGCGGAAAATGTTGATTTGTTGGTCAGCAAGGATTAAATAACAATATCAAAAACAAAATTATTCACCCTAGTATACAAACAATCTGCATGTCATTTGTCTTACTTCTATTATTTATTCATATTTAAATAAGTTTATTATATATATGATAAACGACATTACTCTTATTTTCATAAATTGTTGCTTGTATGTCATCAATTCTGTTATAAAATTTTTAGAATAAAGAGTGACACGCTCCAGTTAATTTCTACGCCGTTGTAAAGCAATATCTCAGTTTTCTAAATTTTTACCCTCGACGACAATATCGTATGTTGCGGTCCTAAATAATTGGTCACTTTATGTTCTTATCTTCTTTATGCTCATAAAAAAACGTTTGCAGTTTTTCTACAATTGACGTTGTTACCAAATTGTTGTGTGCATATTGCTCATAGACTTGGCTTGCTGGATCATTCATGGAACAAATTTGCAAAAATTTATAATCACTATTCGGCGTTGGTAGTAATGAACTTGTTCTTCGATGATATATTTGGCCCTGAATTTAAGAAGTTGGCATAAAATTTTCTTGAATAACCCTTTTGCATCAAATGACACCATTTGAAAACAATTATTGAATTGCACATTTCCGAAAACCAATACAACTGTTGTGCAACACATCTATGAGTTCATTTCTAAACCTAAATGGCTTGCAATACTGGCATACAACGTTTATTTGACCAATAACAACGATTTCCTATTGAATGTTATAATTGAATGCAACTCGATAAGGGTAAAACGCAAAGGGTTACACATGTTATATATTGTTGATTTCTTCTATATCTTTCACTAACTGCATTGCGACGTCTGCGACGTAAATTACGTTTTCATTAGAAATCTAGTAAACGAATGTTTTTTATTGTTGTTTTTTCCAAAGCCGACTTGATTCGGCCGACTACGTTCGGTTGCTTTAATATTTTTTGTACTTTACTAATTTGTAGCGCAATTTTCTTAGATTTTTTTCTTTCATAAGAACCTTCTCCTGATAATTACAAACACAACAACAACAAAATCAGCAAAACAGGTCCAGCCGGTCACGCGTAGGATGATGACCAAAAATCACGCAATCATAGAAACGCTGTACAGCTGCCATTTTGAAATAAATCGCTTCCAAAAAATGTTTAAATTAGTCCAAAATTAAACTTATTTTGATATATTTCGAAGTATTTCTAAAAAAATCCAATAATGCTTATTTTTGCAGCCTCTATAGAGTGGCCGGACGCCTTCAATATTGTGTTATTAATTTATTTCTTTAACCATTCTTAACACAAAAAATACAAAGATGGATTTATAACAAATGCAAAGTTATTTACCATAATGTTTAAATTGTTTTCTTGATGCCTCCACTTTGATTAACAGACACACTGCACTTTGCATTTTCTTAGAGAATTTTAATGTTGTACACTATTTGCACACTTCCATTATTTTGTTTGAAATCTAATTAAATTCACCCTTATAGAATATATAGAATCTAACACACTATGAAATTCACCCACTAAAATTTTATTGTTGATCTTGTCTTTAACTTTTGACATTGTGATGCACTTTCACTGGAAGATGTTATCACTTGAAAGTTTAAAATGCAACTGTTCTTTGGCATCACGATGCGCCTTTTATATCAGCAAAATCTGATGGTTAGTGTATGTGCACTACTATTTACAGTGCACTTACATACCCTGTTTCTTGAAGTAAATGGTAGCAGGATGCACTAGTAATTAAATTGTCTTGACATTATACTTTTCAGCAAGAGAAACCGCGGTGCAGTGGTTGTTTGTACCTTAGAAGGTATTTGTTTTTAGCGAATATACAAACAATAATGATATTATGCTTTCCATTAAATCTGGACGTTTTTAATTTAATTTTAAGGAAAATGATGGTTTGGCCTAGACCAATATTCGCATATATTCGTGGAAAGCAGGATGTTGCGTTTAATGTAAAATTTTCATTGCAGGTTCCATAGACATCCAATAATTCGATTAAATAGAACGACAAGGTAAATATTAAAAATAAGATAAAAAAGAAGCTAGCAATACAGTAGATAGAAATCGAATTATGAAAATTAGGATTAGGATTAGGATGATAAACAATAAATTAAATTCGATCTAAAGAAAAATAATAAATAAAATAAAATAATAATATAATAAAAGTAAGGAAATGGTAAAAATGATGAGTACAAAACTAAAAGAGAAGACAAGAGGATAATTGAATTTAAAAACGTAAGAAAGATGGAATATAGACAACAGAACAGGAGTAGATCGGAAGTAGTGTAAGAAATACGGAAAGTGCAAGAAATTAAACCTTTTACTTTTTTTTTTAAATATCTCAACATTAAAGAAACGTTGTTTATTTATGAAACGTTGGCAATAAAAATGTTGTTAATAAAAAATAAATTTAAAAAAATCGTCTTGCGAAACTGGTTTCCTAATTTGAAACACAACGTTTATTATTTTCAGTCTGGACATAAATATTTTTTTAACTCCTACACAGTATGTGTGATCAAATGACACTGTAGACATTTAATAATTGGTTTCTCTTTGGTATCCTAACACAGTACGCAAAACCATAAATCAGTCTCTCTTTTTTTTGCACTGTCCTAGGCAAACGGAGTGTTGTTATCAGCCATAAAATGTGTGGTTTGAAGACAAAGTCTTCAAAATTCTTCATAACTAAATTGATCCTGAATGTAGGGTCAATACCTGGTCAATACTAATAGTTTTGCGTTTGCCATAGAATATAAGAGAATCGGAAACAAGGAAATTGTAGGAAGAAAAGGAAGTAGGCAATGAAAATAAAGAGTGGAAACAAAAAGAGTAGAATAAAGTTGTTATTATCAAAAGGAGGAAAAGAAAATGATATGTTCCAACCAAAAAGTAACTATTTTTTGGACTATATATAAATAATAAATTGTTAAATCTAGAATCATTACATATGTGTAACTCATTTTAATAACTCATGTTAATATAACATGTATGTCAACTCATCGAACATTAATCAACAACAATAACAACACAATAAACAAGCAAAAACACGAGTATTTCGATCTTTTCTTCCGCTATCAAAAGTATTGAACAAACCGCAACCAACGCAATACCAATAAACCTAAGTTATCAATCAATTTATTTACCATCCACGTGGACTTTTTTAAATACAGTGTATTAAAACAATACGCCAAAAGATCGATGGGTTTATAAACGAATAGATAGCGGAAATTATAACTATATAAACAGTTTTTGACGTCAATACAGTGTATTTCTGTCGTAAACCTAACAAAATGATATTCTCATGGTACTTAAACATTTTAGTAAACTTAATTGTGAACAAGCATTTGAAATATTATGATATAAGTTGCCTTATGCATATTTTTGACAACAACACTGATACAATACATTTAACTAACATGCCTTCAATGAAAATTAAAAATGTTGATTATTTTCATTTAGACAGACGACAATTGTGTAAGAATTTTCTTCTTCAGTGTCAAGACGCTGCATCAGCATTTGATCAAGTTGAAAATGTGATCAAAATACAAAGTTATGGCATGTACAATAACAGAAAGTATGTGATTATTATTGATAACCAAGAAGCGTTTGAAGAGTTCTTTAACTCAACAAGTTTGACATTTGTACGAGATATATTAGTTGTTTATGTTTTGAACAACTTTGAGTATTTAGATAGAAAAAATAAATTTATTTTGTTTGACAATAGCTTAGAAGTTAGGTTATATACTCATAAGTATATTGGTATTGATGGAAATAATGACCCAATACTGTTGGATGTTTGGTTTTCTGGTAATCAAAGTTTTAAATTTGGCAATCATTTATTTCCTGATAAAGTTTCCAATCAACAAGGACGAGAGTTGCGTGCACCTTGCATGAATTTATTGCCATATGCTGGTTGTACACTTGGTAAGCTTACAAAGTTGCAGAGATTTTAAATGTGATTGTGCTTAGTTCTTAATATTTTCTTATATGTTCAGATGAAGAAATAGGTAACGAACACAATATTATATTAAAGTATGCGAAACGTTTTAATTTTACTTTAAATATTTATCCAAATACATCGGATTATTATGGATATATTGCGTTTAATTGGACATCGGATGGAACTTTGGGCGGTTTGGTAAAAGATGGACGGGATGAATATAATGATATTATTTATGGTGGATTTCCAAGTCCTTATCACACTGACACTGTCAGAAGTGTTATTTATAATTACGAGGTTTCTGTTCCAATACCAAAGTATTTCATTTTCAACACCATTTTTTAATAATAATTAATGAGAAAACAAATGTTTTTAGAATAAAATATGGTTGGTTTATGTTTTTGGAAGTTTTCAAAGTTTACACATGGTTACTAATAATTGTTCTTTTTATCTGTGCTCGATTCTTGGTATATTTACATAAGAAGTTAAGGACATTCATAAAGTCAGATGAAAATTTGAAAACAACGGAAATAAAAAACATAAGTTTATATGGATTGTTCATTAATCAACCTTCTGCGATTACTCAGGATGTTAAAAACAGCATGTTTTTAAAATATATCATTATCTTATTACTTTATTCAAGTGTTCTAATTGTCACCGCCTACAGTTCGCGACTGAGTAGTGTTATGGTTGCGCCAGTATACGAAAACAACATCAATACTTTAGAAGAATGTGCTAACAGCAATCTGAAATTGTTATTTTTTGATGAGTATTACGGGATTTTATTAAGTGACACTAGGGTAAGTCATGAAAACATCGCAGACTATTTGAGGTTATAATCGTGGCTTGAGAATACTGACAAACATTTAAAAAAAACATATGACATATATAAAACATGGTACAATCCAGTTCAGTCATTTTTTTTATTATCGTAATTTGTCTAATTTCCTAATAAGAAGATTTTGTGTTTCTTGTCTTATGCGTCACCCCGTCACCCTAATTCTTTCGAGCGCTAAATCGCAGGTGGCCTACGTGATGCATGTTGTCGTAGCCCTTGCGATATGCCCATATATGG
>JARJDS010031124.1:0-21358 GCA_030264155.1 Atheta pasadenae | reverse complement strand
TTTTTGTAATGACAGGATGCGTTAGGACGAAGTGTTTGCGCGTGAAAATTCAATGTGTTGCGATAAACACATGTTCGTAATTAATTGTCGGGTAATTTGTAAGGCGGCTTGCTTGCTGCGTGTGCGCGTAGACGGCAATTACATTATGCAAAACAAGTATGAAACGCTTTAGAAGGAAAAATTAAGGAATCGAAGATGTGAATGTAAAAGTTAAAAACGTACAGAAAATAAGTAAATAAATTATAATTATTTGTTGAGTAAAAAATAAAATATAACACCGGAAGCTAGAAATAATTTTAATTACATTACTGCACGTCTTGCGCGTTTGTGCGTATCAAAATAAATTACGTTCTTTGTTGGTTAATTAATTTACAAAACGATAAAGGTAAAGTAAAGCTGGTGAAATAAATAAATAAATAACAAAACTGCAAGTTGTAACTAAACCATAAAAAAATAAATAGCTAATTAAACGGCGTTGAAGCATTTAATTTAATTTGCAAATTTATTGCATTACTGATTGCGGCATAAAAGATTAAAATAAACAAATGAAGTAAAAAAATAGAAGGAAAAATAAATCCTAACGTGCTAATGGTGATTTAAATCTAATTAATGATGCTGATGGTGCGCCATAAGCGTTATAAATTTTCAATCAATTAAGGAGCGATTTAGATCCATTTAAATACGCCATAAATGTATATTGCGTTTATTACTCGGGTGTCAACTTTATGAGCTGCAAGTACTCGTATAAAATCTAACATCACTATGCATCAGATCAACGCTAAAGTTTCTGAAGAGTCTAAGACGTGCGGCGTATGCAACACGGTACTCATGCTCATAATAATCGAAGAAATAGTCAGACTTCTGTTGATTCTTCCTCCATTGCAAATACAGATTTATATGCTGATGATGCGATATCAATTTGTTGTAGAATTATTATACGATGCATGGAAATTGACGATATTATGTACTGCGCGGCGAATGCCATTTATGGTTTTACTATTGGTATTATGGTAAATGTGATAAATTATTGATTAAATCATTAAAATTAATTTAATTTTTTATTTATTAGTAGTATTCACGTGGTGTTCACCAACTATACGTTTTAATGTTTTAAAATGTTAGGTTTATTATTAAATTAATAATATTAATTTATCACCACAGCGAGTGAAAAAACTAAAAACAAATGCTGCAATGCTGCGCGAATACCAATGCAAGTAAAAATAGTAGACATAGCCCTTCATGTACACGTTCGTTGTTACTATGTTAACTTGTGTTGAAAAACAAACTTCATTTGTTTTGTTTTCTACACACACTGATTTCTGTCTAGTTGTTTCAAAAAAATGTTTCAGTGTAATTTATTTGTAATATTTGTAACTTTTAACTTATGCATAAAAAAACTATTCTAATTTGTTTAATCTAATGTACACTTTCTTAATACCCCACAATTTCAAAATCAATTTGCAGTTTTTGACTTGAATCATTTATATGCTAATTTTCTAGTGGACATTTAACAGCGAGTGTTATCGGCGTACGTACATTCTGTACGCAAAACACTCGACAAACGCATTTTAACTATTTAGAATCATTGAGCCAATGAGGCAATAAGCCATCCGGCCTATAAGTAATGAGACCTTAACTTACACTGATTGCTTTTACTCATTTCAACTGTTGTTAAAAACATTTACATCAACTTCACACCGTCATTGTTCAGTATCTACACGCACTGTTCTACATTATATTTTAATTTATTTTAGGTGCTTTAAATAATTATTAATAAATTATATTGAAGAATTGATGAGTTGATTAACAGGCAGGTCTATAACAATTTTTAATTGATACAAATTTAACGTTTTATCTGGAATTATTCAAGAATACGTCAAACCATAATCTTTATTTGACGGTTATCGCCTCCAGTTGTAATTGGAAATGAACATTAGGGCATTAGTTATTGCCATTGATTGCACAGAGAAGTTACGAAGTGTGATTTTGCGACGATGATGGTGATGGTGCTTGTGCTTCTTAAGGAATGTGAATTAACTCAGTTTGGCGTGGATAAATTGCCACAGTTTGCCAGACAAATTATTCTAGCATATCAAGGAGTATAGGTAGTGAATTGATTGTTTGTTTAACGAACTGTTAATTATTGTTATGCTACATTACAATGCAAGTGAATTAATTAAAACCAGGCATGCGTAAAGTGCTTTTGTCGCACTACGCACCAATTTATCCAAAATATTCGAAAATAATATGATTTTTTTAATGAACTGAATAACTCTGTATTCTAATAATAATCTAAATGTCTCAATGTTTTAATCGTTACCACATCACACACTTTAAATAAACTCATTTCATTTTCAATAAACCTAAATTTAACGCATAAATGCATTTCTTAATAAAGATTGTGGGTAAAGTTAATAACGTAAATGTCATTATAGTTGCAAACGTGAAACATTTCATGCATTATTAATAAAATTCATGACTTTTACTTTCGTAATAAATTATTCACAATACGAACATTGACGAGTAATGAACCAAATTTTGCAACTACAACATTTCTAACTCAACACAATTCAATAGGTGCTAAAAACGAAATAAATCATTAACCTTCAGGAAACAATTTCATAACCATGTTTCTCTGTGGTCTAACGCAAGAATGTCCAATTTTAGTTTTTGCATTTTTTCTCCACAGATCTGAAACCTAATCAATAACAAATATAATTTATTTGCGTTTATAATTAAAACGTGTAACGCATTAATCATCCATTTGAAGTCGATTAATAATCGCCGCTCGCCGCGATGCTGAGTACAAAAGTGCAACGCGCATGCGCACTGCACTCAAACGTCTTGTTGACGTTACTGAAATTTTGTAATATATTACTAAACACAACGTAGGCAACCTACCTGTTTATAAGAACATTGATTCATATTCATAAGTCAATCGTGTAAAAAAAAGCTTGTTTCGGGATCAATCAAGTGGAAATTATAATTATTCACTCTGTAAATGAATATGACTTGAGCTGCTACTGTAACTGATGGAAATTAAATCGAGTTTTCGATTGATTGAACATTGATTGAATGGATTATTTGTTTAATTTTTTGTTGTTAATTAATGTTTAGTTCTTTTTTGATGTTGTTGATTTTAGTGGATTTGGCAATAAACAACCAACTAACTTTTATTATATTCTTACTTAAATTTATTTTTTCTACAATAATTACACTACTATTGCTAAACTATTACCAATTGTTTAATACTTTGATTGGTAAATGGTGAAATAAATAATATGAGTGTTAGTAATTTGATTTATGATGCAAGTGCAATATTTCTTTAACGATGCATGCATTTTTAGTATGCACGCGTGCAACTAAACTAATGTGGCATAAAGAATCAAAGATTGACGAAGACTATGATGCAAACAAAGCATTTAACTCGAATGAGTCAAATCTTGAGCGAAAACAGAATAAAAGTTTGCGTCATTCGCATAAACTCAAATGTTTATGCGTGTGATACTAAAGATACAAACATAATTCTTGCAGTATCTTTGTAATGCATATAATTTATATGTTAAGTTATGTTGAAATTATTTGTTTTGGCTAATAAAATACTGTTAAAAAAATGTAACTTTGTACGTTGTTTGTATCACAACTGTTTCGTTTTATAATTAAACAAAGAAACAAAAGAAAACAAACGTAACACTTTGATCTGCACTCAGTATGACGTTAACAAAATCAAGACAAGACGACCATGATGTGATTCGAATACAATATTTTATAAATTGAAAACTAAATAAAATATAACAAAAACAGTTGATGCTAGTGTATCAGGCATGGATGGTTTCTTTCTGTTTTAAATCTTAAATCTTACATTGTCATGCAATATTGTTAGCAAGCAACAAGCGTGACAGAATTGAATGTGAAGAAAATAAACAAAACATATGAGAGAATGGAAGGCACGTCTTGTTAACGTTCTTAGTTATAAGATTTACTCAGATGTAACAAATAGAAAATATAAATCAAATAGTTATTCGAGTTTTTTGTGTAATCTTAATAACATAACCTCACTGTGGAATATATTGTGGCAAATTTTGGTTTAAATGTAAAATTTATTGGTCAATTTTATATTCTAATCAGTGCACAACCAAACTAATTAAATTTAAATTTATCACTCGTATTCCATTTACTAATTGTCAGTTAAAACGAATTCAAACGCCTGCAGGCGTGCAGCGTATGTAACCTAACCAAGTTTAGCAACTAATGGTTTGCTAATTCTAGCAAACTCAATCGTGCCAGGTCGTGTGGTATGTATTTGAAATCGCGGCACGGAATTCGCATTGAATATTGGCGTGCCATGGCGACGCGTCGCTATGCCCAAGAAAATCTGTAACAAAATATGCATACAACGGAAAACAAGTGCAAAAGCAGCCAACTTGGACATATGTTTATACAATTCGCGTTTGGAACGTTCCAGAAACTTTGCACAAAGTATAGAATTATTTGAAGAAAATGCGATCCCACTTGCCGTAAGCCAAGGAATATCTACATTTCAAGCAGAGGTTATAATCTCTTTAGTTAAATGTGCATACTTTCAACAACTAAGATAATTATAGCAATTTGTGGCGCACTGCATTCAAATTCTTAGAAGTGAGAATGAAATTAAAACAAAAACAAAACGGGGAATGAGTAATAGAAATATAAATAACCAGAGGGCGCTGTTTAGAAGACTTATCCGTTGTACCTATTTAAAAAAAGATGGCATTAGGTTGATAGTCACAAATAGGCAACACAAACCACAAAGTAATTAAAATATTAAGTAAAGATGAAGTGAAAAAACAAATTACATAACCTTACTTTTGTAAAATTGTATCGTGATCGACTGGTTGCCTATCCCTGGTCGAAAGACATTTAAATCTTTAAAATTATTGTCTTCTATAGTGTACTTCAACATTTATGCACCAATTTGACATAAACTTAAATATTCATTAATTGTTATAAATATAAGTCGGAAATTCATTCAGTCAATGAAAAGTGAGTTTAAAACGACACGTGCCACACATGCATCGTATGGTATGATTGCGGTCTTTGCAGATAGCATGCGTTTAGCATGCGCATGACTGGCTTTAGTGGCTTTACTTTGATGCATAATTAACGGGGCGTTAATTAAAGAGATGACGATAACGACGACGGCACACACGACGCTGCCAAGTGATAAATTGTATGATTGATTGAAACATTACGCACACGTTACTTGTACATGGCGCATGTTGATTATCGGTTGTAATCAATGGACGTGCGTGGAAATTAATATGACATGTTGGTTCAAGTTTAAGTAGTAATTATCACAAATTATTACCTTAAGAGAAAATAGGTATTCATTTCAATACTTTACATTTTCAAAATGTTACTAAATCTAATTGAAATGACCACACATACTAATTTTCGATAAATTTCTGTTTATATTTCTACGCTTTTCATTTAATTGATGTTTAGAATTGATAATCTTGTTCTATCAATATATTAATAATTAAACGAACTTGTTCTATGCTCATTTTCCGATGTTCAATAGTCAATGTTCATGCGCATGTAGTACACATTCAAGAAATGTCCATGCTGTTTCCGCTGTTGGGCTGCATGCAAAGCATCCACTTTAAATATTTTTAATATTTCAATGCATGTCGCAGTTTTTTTCGTTTCCAACTGTGCAAACTCTGCATTCATATTACAACACACAAGACAACTAAGGTACTTATTCTCATTCGTAAAGCATTTCTGTATTTTTTAGTTTTCTCTAGTTGTTAAGTTCCTTCTTCATGGCTATGTAGTTGATTGTTGCTGCTGCCGTATTCTGCAAAGCAATGTCAACGCTGCTACATTGCCTTCTGGTGCATTCTGGCGGTTCTTCGGTTATTTGCACATTTTTTAATGGGCGCCATCTCTCCGTGGCGAGTCGTGCGTGTTACCAATCGACAATCGCGCATAACCCGCGCGCGGTTTCCTAGTCTCCTAGTCCTTTGACAGCACTGCTTGGTTACAAAGTGAAAAGTTTCCAACGTCCGCGCAACATGCACCAACTCTTCGTTCGGGATGAAATAGTGAAATGCGCGGCGTGCACAGTTAGTCGAGCTTATAAGCTCCTTTTGCTCGTTCACCGACTCGCTATGTTTACCATCAGATATGGTACCAAACGACGGCGACGTCGCCAGCTAAGACAAGAGAACACGGACATGAGCGGCTTCCTTCTTGTATTCTTTCTTTAACTGAAATCTTTCAAACTCTCAAAGCCACAATGTCACAAGACTTTCTTATTGCTTGTCTTTGAAAGGAACATTAACATACCACAAACCGCATAAGCTTATACAATTTTGCACAAAACGTACATATATTAAATTTTAAATAAAAAATTAACGTAACAAAAAATATTCAATTTCGGCGTTCACTAAACATTACTTCAATTAAATTTACAGATAATGCTTGTTTTCATACACGAATGGCGGACGTGGCAATGGACGTCCATCAAAATGGCTACCACGATCGCATAAACAACGCTTAATTGCGCGTGCGCGCAAGTGGTGATTATCGTGCAACATGCAAGACGTGATCCGCGAGGGGTCGCTGCGTCTGCTCGCCACCGAGAGTTCGTGCGACGTGATCATCAGTTGTTTGGGATTTAAACTCGTTGCACACAAAATTATTTTATCAATAGCGAGTCCTGTTTTACAGGTACCTAATCACTTTAGATATCTTCAGGCTATTTATGACATTTCATGCTTTGGTTTTAACAGGAGTTACTACAAGACAACTCAACACAACAACCAACAATGTTGATTTTTCCAGACGTAGCGGCAACCACAATGTCATTAATTTTAGACTATATTTACAGCGGCCATGTTACGTTGTTTTTGACACAAATATCAGAGTTTTTAGCCTTGATTAGGTTATTGCAAATAAAACTAGAAGATGATTGCACGAAAATACTGGTCAGCGCTTTAGAAGATCAACAACCTAAAGTTGAGCCACTTAAAAAAGAATTGGAGATTAAAATGAGAAAACTAGTGCCTGATTTAATACCCATTAGTAGGAATAATCGAATTCGGGAGCGTAGAACTCGTGGATTGTTTAATAAAGTCATTCCAAGTCCTTGGACGCCAAGAGATAAAGAAGTTTTAGAAGATCCAAGAAGTGATCGACTTTTCGTGGTAAGTTTTAGTTAAGTGATGTTAAGTTATTACCTTTTTTAGTTTTACAAATTCACATTTAACTCTATGGTTAGATTAGTTCCTCTTAGTATCGAATTATGTGATACTCACATTACTCTCAGATGATTTACTTTGCTACAATAGGTTTTAATGCTTCAAGATGCATCTCAATGTTATAGTTATAACTTGAAGCGATTGATAGGTCTGATAGTCTAGTAAGCTTTTCATAGTCAATCATAATCTAACGTTTTAATCGAGTGATTATTATGTATCGATCGTTCATTTGAAGTTGGAATTATAGATCTAGGTATGAGGTGCATGCACAAATCGAATGGTTAGTTTTTAATTGAGGCTAAGATGTTAGAAATCAATTCACGAGTTTATTAACGTGGTTAACAAATATAGATGGCATGTTTCACCTATTTTTAGGTTATGTTTTGTTTTTTGTTTGTACCTAATATTTCTATTTACAGACTTGTAATGATTCAAACAATAACATCGATAATACATGTCATCATCCTATACAGAAAAATTTACATTTTTCTTCACATCAAAATGAATACAAAACATCAACGATAGTTTCTCCCACCAGAAGTCGAAACTCTCCCAATGCCACCACGAGGTTGTTTCCCGAACCAAGTGATGTTTTATTACCCGAAGTATATAAAGAAAAACCGAAATTAAAAGACACTTCCAAGCAAATAAAGGAAAAACAGAAAGATAAAATAACAGAAGAAAACTCAACTGATAAACAATTGACTGATAATAACAACAAAACTGATTTGACACCATCAGATAAAGCAGAAAAGTCTGAAAAAATTGAAAAAAACAAAAAAGACAAACCATTCAAATGCGATGATTGTGGCAAACAGTTTAGCCAACTAAGAAATTACAAATATCATCGGTGAGTACCACTAACGCTAGCTAAATACTTAAATGGCTAAGTACAAACTATTAACCATTAACCATAACCAATAAGCAATAACCTTAACCAAACACTAAATACTGAAAGATGCAAGTGTCATTAGGCTTTATGTGCGTCGTTTTGCAACGTTGTCATACATAAAAATTCGTATTGGCTATTGAGAATCGTTTGCCGAAGATAAACAAAACGTTTGCATGTTTGCATAGCGCCTTTTTGCTCGCAGCGGATGAAATGAAACCTACGATGATGTTGCGCACCCATTGCTTAGACGTTTCATTATGTGCGATTAGCGCACTTTGTAAGTAAATATGCGTGCCGGCGAGCGCCATATTGCGTCGTAAACGTTCCGCACGTTTCCATATGGAGATTGAAGATCAAACGATGCACACCGATGGATAGAGCACCTGAAGATCTGCCAGTATCAAGGTTATATATATTCAAAGTTTGTTAAGGACTTCGTGCGCCAAAGTGGCGAAAGCTTATTATGCGCACTGTTTGCTGATTCACGCTTAGGACGAAGTCAATTTTAGTTTTAAAACGTTAAACTTTTAAATATTTACATTGTTAACTCTAATTAAAATATGTTTTTTGAAAGCAATTTATTTATTTATTATTTCATAAAAATTCTATGTTTTAGGTTATGTTACTATAGTTTGCATTGTAGTTAATTCAGTAGCATAATAATATATTCTACAATTTTTTGCATCCTTGAAACGGATTTACGAGTATCTAATTTGACTTAAAAGCGTTGTTTATCTGATTTGTGGTTTTTGTTTTCCACGCCCGACGCACACTCACGCGGCAATTAGCACTAAATCACTCTGGACATTTATTTGTTTTACTATATCTTGCTGCTTTCACATGCAAGTTGTGGGGTTTTCTTTGGTTGTATCTCTTTGTTACTTTATTTCAATGAAAATTAGGATTTGGTACAAAATGTGATATCTAGATGACGTTACATTCCTAAAATTAAATGTTGTTGTTGTTGCATCAGATAACTTAGAGATTAAGAATATTTATTATAACAGATGAATTGAAACTTGAAACCTTCGTCGTTAATGTAGCGCGAATTTATTCGGTATGCAAATGCAAATGATGGCATGCCACTGTAAGTGAATTTATTGCTTAAGCTCTCGGCATCAGTGCGTGTGCACTCTCCGCCCGATCATCTTATTAGGGAAGTGTTCGTAGTAGGTTCTTAGAATATAGAAAAGTCTACGATTTGTGAGGCGTTCCCGTTTGTTGGTGCTATTCAAATGTCTTGAAATGGATGCCAACGCGTTGGCCGGTTAGTTGTCAGGAGTGTCAGGAGTGGTGCTAGGATGAACGGTCATAAATCAATTTCTACGTCAACGAATGCACTGGATTTGCACTGTCCGTGTAATTCCTATACAATATCATAACGAATGAATCATTACAGGTTCAGGTTTGGAACGTAGATTATAAAATGAGGTTATGATTGGTGAAACATTTTTAGGTTATGTTAGGTTCACGTGGGTTGTGAGTGGTTTCAATTAATTTTTGATTCATTTAATTTACAGATCGATACACGATGGTACTAAGGAATTTTCCACACGTTGTCCGGAGTGCGGCAAAGTCTTCAATGATAAAGGATACTTGAGCAGTCATATGAAGATCCATCGTGATCGTAAGGAGTATGCGTGTCAACATTGTCCCAAACGTTTTAATCAGCGTGTTGCTTACAATATGCACTTGCGAATTCATACAGGTAATTATTTCGTTACAATATACAGATTTGTATTCCATTATCTGTAAATTTAGATTGTAAAAGTTAAAAAAAGTAGTTGTTTTCAACTTTTCCGCTCTGAACCATCATAATCATGACTTGAGTCATTCAAGCATTTCGAAGTAGAGATGTAAACATCAACGTTATTAATGAAACACGGCTCGGCGCCGATGTTGCGCGCATTTACATTATCATTAAATCCGCAACAATCATGCGCACAGCGTATACAACGAGATAGCAAACAAGTGAAACAAGCACTGAAAAATAATTACAGGAAGTGTTGGGTGAGCGATACATGCGCATGAACAATACATAAATCAATATTTGAATAAATAAATGCATTGCAAGCTCAAAATTAGATTAAATTTTATGACTAAAAGTTATAGTACCTAAGAAGAATGACATTATCCATTTGCAATATAATATAATGAATCAAATAATTTCATTTCGTACAGATCGAGTTATTCATTCATTATTTCAATATTTCCGGTTTGGAAGGACGATCAAAACCACACACGTGGTTGTTCTGCGCGCGCACGTACAACCTAATGCAACTTAAGATGATTTCAGCGTGAGTTAAGACATTCGGTATAGCGTCGTTGCAAACATTAAAATACCGACATGTCGTATAAGTCTACTTATCTAATCAATGTATTCTTAATTTATTTTTTACATAAAGTAGAACTTAATGTTGTTCACAATAAATAATAATTCGCCGCAGATAATCACAGATTATCCTATCAGTAAACTAATTTATATAAAAATGATGTAACGCTCGGCAACACAAGCATATCTAATAATCTAATAATCTCAATAATTGTATCCAACAACGATTTGCTTTTTTTTTCTGTTTACTTCGGCGTTTGTTTTAATGCTTACATCCGGCATATCCAGCTGTGTAATGAGCAAATTATACTATTGTGCAAGTTAACATTGTAACTAGCTTGATTATTATTAATGTGCGTGGTGTTTTGTAGGCGTGAAGCCGCACGAGTGCGGCGTCTGTGGCAAAAGCTTTTCTCGCAAGATGCTCCTCAAGCAGCATCAACGCGTTCACACCGGCGAGCGGCCATACACGTGTGCGGAATGCGGAAAAAGCTTTGCGGATAGATCCAACATGAGTCTACATGCGCGATTACACACAGGTAATGTTCAAAGTGGTCCAAACAATATGAGTATTGAGCTTGGTGGGTTTGTTTGTTTGTTTTAAGGGGTAAAACCTTATTCATGTACGTTGTGCCCGAAGAGTTTCACCAAAAAGCACCACCTGAAGACTCACATGAATTTCCATACGGGTCTCAAGCCGTATTCGTGCGAAAAGTGTGGATTGTCATTTTCTCAAAGTAGTAATATGCGAACGCATTACAAGAAATGCATTTTGAAAACGACGAATAATAACAATAATAGCAATACGGTAGAAGCAGATGCAGATGCAGATAACGACAACAACAACAGCGGCAACAGCTGACATCGTACTGATCTTATGCCAAATAGTGTTTAGTATTTTTTTAATTTTAGTTGTTAATGGAATCTATATTTATTATATAAAAGCTCATTTTATGTTATGTTATTTATTTATTTATTTATTGAATATTTATTTATATCGATATTATATTTCGATTTTATTAGAAATTATTAAACTGTATCAGGAACAGTGAATAACAAATATGCCAAAAGTTGGTTAATCGTTTTCTTAATTTCTGGTTCAATCAATGCATTCCATTCGACATCAGACACTAGCATAGGAAGAAGATCTGATAACGTTTTTGATATTTCACTACTAATAGCGTTGTCTTTCATCAAATCGGTTATGAATACCTAAACATTAAAAAATATACAAATAAATAAACAATCTAAAGATAAACAGAGATAAACTTGCATTAGCTTCTTTCAGAAACAAAGATAATTCAAATTTCTTCAGTACGATCATGTTACAATAAGTTCCAGTTGCAATATGGAGTCCTATTTTGAAAGTTGTTAATTCAATTCTGAAAATTCAAACTTAAAATACAAACCATTA
Source organism: Atheta pasadenae (assembly GCA_030264155.1). Lineage (NCBI taxonomy): Eukaryota > Metazoa > Arthropoda > Insecta > Coleoptera > Staphylinidae > Atheta > Atheta pasadenae. The sequence continues at coordinate 9,476 of JARJDS010031124.1, read as the reverse complement.
ACAAAGTATATTGTAAATTACGAAAAAACACCGTCGCCACTCAATTCCGTTTCGCCCAAGTATCCAGCAATGCCATAATTAGAAACAAAACCAAGGTTGTTGAATGTAAGTTCCAATTTGCAGTCCAATGGAAATATATCATCCTCGTCAATTATAAATTTAATGTCACTGACATTATAGTTACTTAAACCACTTAGAATAGCATCAGCAAAATGTAAATTTGTGCTGCAAATAAGCAGTAACTATGTTTAATAAATTTCTTTTTGCTTTATTTAATAGTAGCTTACTTTACAATGCCAGGAATATTCAAATCTAAAGGTAATGCGTCTAATTGTAGAGGATCCAACACTGGAATGCCCATTTCAGGAACGCCAGTTATAAATAATTTTTTCAATTCTTCAAGAACACCAATGGCAATCCTTTCTAAGTCTTCATTGGAACGAGTAGTGTGGATCCTGGCTGCTATAAGAATAATTAAGTTATATTTGATTTGCAGAATATATATAAATAAAACTTACAATTTTCTTGAAACTTGGTTATTATACTTCCCATCAATGAAATGGCAAGTAATAGTGCTTTCCCTTGTAATGCCACCATTTTGTTTTTGTGTGAAAACACAAGCAGAAATAAAGAACAAAAGAAAATTAAATTCTGTGAAATAAACTGCCAATTAATAAAACAATATTTCAATTACGTGCTATATATGTAAGGTTATGTTTATCAGAAACATGCCGGTTTTGACTGATGTTATTATCTTCATCTCCAGATATTAAGAATGACTATCCAGGCTATTATATTTTAATTTGTTATACAAAACAACGTTTAATTTGGTTCAATGGGTTTAAATGGATTAAAGTGTTTCAATATAAAGCTGTCTAATGCTATTGTTTTTGTTTTCCAATAACAAACGCTCAAGTATTGGTAATAAATCTATTAAATGATTAGTTAGGAATTAAATATAATTTATTAATGCACTTAAATTTAATTGTAAATATTTGATAAGAATTTAAATCTAAATACAACACTGATCAAGCCCAAACAATACACATAACCTCTAAATACCATCTAAATGCTACAGAACTACCAAGAGCTACAGAGACTACAAAAGAAAAGAATTGTAATTGAGCTTGTTACAGGCAAACTAAGCCGCTTAAGATGTAAAATTAATTAAGTTTAATCTAATAGTATATGTTTTGTGTTGTGTGTTATGTTAAAGTCCATCTCAAGTCAATAAACCAGGCTAAACTAAGAAATGTATCGAAGAATAAAACACTCCATCAAACTAAAGCACTTACTATGCTGTACAGTGCTAGTGATAATACTACAAGTGTTTGGAATCTTTCAAATGCTGTTGGAAAAGAACTTTTATACAGATTTCCATTACCCATATAATGGTGATTTTTCCTACTCAGCATATCAACTCAGAAAAGGTTTAACACCCGATTTGCCTACAATCAATCAATATAATTATCCATTTATATCAGCTTTAACAAATAAATGTCAAAGTGATGATCAATCTATTGTAACAGAACAAATACGTATTGTTTATCTGATAAAATCATCGCCCGAAAATTTTTACCGGCGTTCTGTGATACGCGCCACATGGGGCTTTGAAAAACGTTTCTCAGATGTTGAAATCCGCAGAATTTTTATGTTTGGATATCGGTCTGATAACGCACTTCAACAACGGTTACAAGATGAGCAAATGCGATTTAATGATATTTTGCAAAGCAATTTTACTGATACATACTACAATAATACTATTAAAACCATGATGGGATTCAAGTGGGCAGCAACACATTGTGACTCAGCTAAGTTTTATATGTTTGTTGATGATGATTATTATATCTCAACTAAAAATGTACTCAGATTTGTTAGGAATCCTGCTCATTATCCAGAGTATATTAAAGGATCTCTCAAACAAAACATTAACAAAAATAATAACAATGCTATGATGATGCATAATAGCAGGAAAAGAAGACAATTGGTGGATATGGAATTGCCAAGTGATGTCAAACTGTATGCTGGTTTTGTGTTCAATTCGAAGCCAATAAGGCATTATTTCTCAAAGTTTTATATTGGATTAGCAGAATATCCATACCATAGATGGCCACCATATGTGACAGCTGGCGCTTATCTATTATCGCGTGAAGCGTTAATTGATATGTATTACGCTAGTTTTTATACGAAACATTTTCGTTTCGATGATATTTACGTGGCGATGTTGGCTTATCGCACAAAGATTGAACCGTTTCATTCGGATGAGTTTTATTTTAACAAAAAAGAATATTCACGACATGCGTATACGTTTACAGTAGCTTCACACGGATTTAGTGATCCAGTAGAATTGATTACTGCGTGGAATGAGCAGAAAGCGGCTGGTAATGCGTGATTGCCATTAAAATCAAGTTATCTTATTTAGAACTTAAATTAACGCCTTTAAATTGTTATTAGGCTGAAATTTAATGCAATAAGAAATAAATTGTAAGATTTGTGATGCTAAAATACTGATATACACAAGTTGTTTTATTTTTGGTGAGTAATAATAATCATTGTGTTGTGTGATATTATGATGATGATGTCGATTAGTGTTTACGAAATAAAGGATTTAGTCTTCCATTGTTAGTATATAAAATTGCAGACTGTAAGATTAATCGTAATAAACGCAAAGTTACACATATGTTGTTTCATAATTTGTCGCAACTCTAGTCGAAGAACACGCCACAAATCGTACGTGATTCAGATTGTGGCCGGACACCTTCACAATAAATGAATCTGGAAATTATTATTTTATTGGTATAAAAAGAAAATCATAAATATTAACAGCGTCAGTGAAATTCATAATTATATTCCTCATAATCAAAATTGACACCTAAATTTGACAGCTTCGTAAACAGCACGCAACCAAATTCCTACTGCATGCGCTCCTGGATCTGGATAGCGGTTGACCACGGTTTTCATTGCCGCCAATTCAGCGTCCGTCACACCAATTTCGAACGCTTGCAAGATATTTGTACCATCCAACGTCATACTTTCTTGAATACTACTAGAGCAAGCAATCAATGGCGCTAACATATTCGATGTAGGTTCTTCGTTCTTAGTATAACTAGAAAACAAACGTTAATAAATAAATAACATTGCAAACATTAATTTTACCTTTTAAGAGTTAGAACTGCACTTTGTAAACATTCCAACCATACGTTTTCATCAATAACATCCTCATAATCATAATTACCAAAAGTATTTGCACATGATTCAAACAAAATCGCATAGACAGCACCCAAAGAACCATGAACATTATCACAAATCTTTGATAACATTTTGAAGAAAGCAAACATATTGCTTGTATCAATTCCAGTTTGTTTCAACCCTTTGAGGATTGTATTAGCAACAAATTCTAACCGCATTCCGACATCACCGTCGCCATCATCCGAATCCATAATGTCCAATTGCTTACGACACGATATCAAAGCATCGCACGCGAATTGCACTACAACTAATAAAATATTGCTTTCGCGTTCCTTTAGTGAAGGTCCTTTTGGTACAATGCGCGGATAACTCATAACTCTAATCCTTGGTTTAATATTAGTTTGCAGTGAAGCATCAACACCAAAGTTACGCATCTTCCAAGACGGCGCTTCAGTGGGATAGTCCAAATATTGCAACAAAGTATTCGAACTTTTAATGGCGGTCACTGTAAACCCTTGTAAATCAACCGCGGTCATAAATGTTCCCACGTATATTCTTTCTACGACAACACTTAACGATATTAATTTCTTCAATAACTCAGACGTGAAAATATTTTCTTCTAAGGCCGAGCAACACATGTTATTGATCATAATCACGATGGATAATCCAGGATCAAACGTAATATTTTTCCGTAGTTCCGTAATAATTTCATCGACCACATAGGTCGATGTCAAGCTTTTCGAAGTGTGTAACTTCCTTTTATAAGTTTGTGATTGTCTTAAACCACCTCCCAAGGTGGCAGAAGCGGTGATATCGTTGCAAATACATTTGGCTTCCACTACCAGTGAACACGGCTTCAAAACGAGCAAAGCAGTACACATTTGTGGTTGTAATTCGGTGAGATATTCCATTACTTCTTCGATGCTAGCGGCAAAACCATCCGCCATTGCTCCTGCTACTTTGATACTTATCAACGTGCCGGTTAGTCCTTGACTTTGATCACTTTTATTCGGTAATTTCGGTTCTGAACAGTCATCTTGAGCGATTAAACACCTCACTTTAATTCCTTCATTTCGAGCTTTCTCAACTGCCAACGTAAAATTTAAGGTACAACACGATGAGTTTTGAATAATTAACAAAACACCGAACAGATTTTTATGTGCCAATTCTTTAATCACGTTGACGATTTCGTAGGTTGTAGGAGATCGGAAGAGATCACCTTGCACTGCAGCACTTAGCATTCCTTTTCCCACATATCCAGAATACATAGGTTCATGACCGGTGGGTCCACCAGACAGGATTTGAAAAGTTTGAGATGATTGGTAATCTTTACGCACGACAGTGTTGCCCACTTCCAGGATGTTGATGTGTGGATACAGCAGGACCAAACCTTGAAGGGAGTCCTGAGGTGCGGTGCTTAAGTCGTTAAAGAGACGATCTTTACGTTGGATAAATTCTGCGTTTATTTTCGGTGGAATTGTTGTGCTTAGTCGCATGGTGTATGAATCGGATGAACGCATTTTGCGGTTTAATTTAACCTTAATAAAATTTCAATTAATTTTGAGGTTATGAAAAATTTCGTAGGAAATTTATAATTTCCGTGAAAAACATTTGAATCAATTCGAGTGTTATGCGTGTTTCTTACTAATTAAACTGAATCAAACTCAGCTGATGTTGACACTCAACAGACGTTATATGGTATGCAACTTAATCTACCTGCATTACACCGCATTTTGTGCAATGTTGTGTGAGTTGCCCGAATCTTATAGAATACTAGCCGATACTAGCTGACTTCTAGCAATTGCGACTATAATTTGAGATTTACTGCATTGTCCATTGAGGGCAAACATTGTGACACGAGATTTATATATATTAAGATAACAAAGTACAATGCAAGGTAATTGAATTTTATTCCACAAAACAAAAATAAATATAAAAGATATACATCCATTCATCAAAACTATTACAAAACAGAAAAAAAATTGCAAGTTTTATCACTTTATGATAATTCAAACCCTGCTTGTTGTTCAATAGCTGACAATAACTTTCTCGTCAGCGTTTCCTCATCGGAAATAATAGGTAACTTCAATAAGTTTAAACATGTACTAGCAGTTGGCATACGATCCTCACTGCCAGATGATTGAATACCAAATGATGGATTTAACTCCTAAAAACCAATCTGCTAATGTATTGTTGTCATTTTTGTAAGAATTACAAACCTTAAAACCAAGTAATGGCGGTCTTGAGCAACTGGTAACAAACTTCAATAGCATCTTTTTTTGTACGTCGGTAAATTTCTTGACAGTGTTCCAAAACATAACGATCGTCGGATGTTCTGCATTATATTCACCACCGTAAACAGTGTAGTGCATCAAGTCCTCAATGTCGATATCCTGTGTATCGCCCGAAATGACTACCTGTAATTCATTGTGGTTGAAAAGTTTCAACCACAGCAATGGAACGACAGAATTGAGACCTTCGCGGAACGCCGTGCATTGTTTTTTCAGCTGTGAGTTTAATTTTAGATCCGCTAAACGGTGAATGTACTCTAATCGATTGTAGTTTGTCACTGGAATGTTGCTACCATTCGGTTTAATTTCGTACACCTAAATTATTTAGTAATTGATTGCCTAATTTAAATTTCAATTCATTTTAAATTACAATCTTACCCTTGTTTCGCCCAAATCATTATTTACTATTGTGAAATCCAATCCTAATTCTTGCACATCGCTTTTGAAGTCGCGTAAATATAACAGATTCCGATACAGGACCGGATCCAATGATTCCAAGTAATAAGCGCTGGCTCGATCGACCAGTAGTTTCGCAAGGAAAAATTCCGCTAGAGGTAAATCGACTAGAATGTTTTCGTACATTGCCTTTCCCACTAATCGACCAATGAAATAGTAATGCTCGACATAATTGTCAAACAATAAGTGAACATGTGGATTTGGATACAGTGTGTTATCTCCTGTCAATAAAAAGAAGCCTCGATTTGGATCGAATGCTGTTTTTAGTACTTCGTTGATAAATTCTTTGAAGATACCGCCGCCATCTATACCAGCTTCTTCAAGTCCTACGTTATTTATAAATTGGATTCGTAGTTTATGTCGAAGATCTTCGTCATTTCGTTGACTTAATTTGTCAAATGCATCTTCGTATAAATAAGCTCGACGTACTGTGATTGGTGAGTCGCCAAAAAACTCACTACGCATGCGAGTTTCGACATTGCCAAAACCGTAAAAGCATAATTGGCGTAGAATCATCACCCGTTGGTTAAATTCCAACAAAAACGGTAGTTCCTGAAGAATTGCCAATGAGCGTTGTTCGATTGTTGATAATGGTGGCAGATTCTCATCTAGAAATAAGGATATAGAGAATAAGTTAGGCATATCAAAATGCTAAACTTACTATCATCGTCATTTGGTACCACACCATAAAACGGTCTTAAAGTTTTCGTCAAATAATTCTTCTTAGCCAAATCCGGTGAAACATGTATTTTACGTTTTGTCCAAAAGTTCGAGTCGCAGAACTTTTTACGAATATCCAACATGTGTAGTTTCTTAACGGCTCGCAGCGATGAATTGTAAAAATGTAGCGTCTCGTGTGTTATAACTACGTTATGGTGTGATCTGCACATTGGGTAGGCTACGTCGATCAGATTTATAGCTACTTGTTTGAGAAGCTCAGAAATGTCTCTTAGCTCTTCATTACTAAACGTATCGCTGGTATCACTTGTATCTATGCACATAATAATTAATATCACTTACCCTAATCTATCTAAACCACATACCTGAATCAGTTAATGTCTCCGTGTAAAACGTAAATAGATCACAAAACACAGAAACTGGAATTTGCGACTCCTTCCATTTGTTAAATGTATTTACATTGGTTCCAGTGCAATCAAAAATCTTCTTTTCGTTGCGTTTGATCGAAAGCCACAATTTACGTAGAAATGTTCCTTTTAAGGCTAACATATACACAATACTATAAAAACACAAACAAACAAATTACTCTGTAAACAATACAAATTGGGAACACTCCAAACTTACAAAAATTTTCTTATAGAGTCCTTATAAATAAGCAAAAGATTATGACACAAACTAGTCAAAAATCCCAATAGCTCCTCATCATCACTATGTTGCATGTAATAATTGATTAATCTATTCACACGATCAGAATTATTGAACAAAGTTAGATACTCTGCAATAGTGAAGTGCTCACTGGATACTTCCATGCCTTCGTCATCGCTGTCATCATCCTTTATAGTCATAAAATTGACATCATACTCACAATACAACTTCAATGTCAATTGCGATAAAAGCAGAACATTTTCTTTGCACACTGCAATGTAAAATTTGCTGCAATGTAAATATTCCATTTCATTTTTTTTTACTTTAAAACACTTACCATAATCACTTGGTTCTAAACATAACATGAAGTAAAGAATGTTATTAGTCTTTGGGAAAGATTTTGTACAAATGTATTGCACGAATGTGTGGTATGGGAACAATTTACTCTGTACAAGGAATGGAATTAGAAGACTTTTGATTTTCGGTGTGATAGTAGGATACATAAAATATTCAACAACTGGTGCCACCATGGAAGTGACCATATGGACATCAAGACTTGCCGAAATATACGAAAATGGTCGTGCAATCAACGTTAGAAGCAATGTAAGTAATTCTTCATTGGATGTATTTTCAAAAATTTTGCTTAATATTTTGTAATACCCTAAAATTGGATGGAAATCAAAGATTTGCTATGTTTTTCCATCAAAATCACTGCACACATACCTGTTGATGATATTAAATAATGAAATATCTCTGCAGAATTTGAAAATTTATTGAGCATTAAACCACCTAAAGCATATTTTTCCTCATGTCCTATCAACAGCAAACATTTTCCCAGCAATCGTTTCATTAACCAATTAAATCTTTGATTACTATTCATTTTGGAGAGAATATGTTCATTTTGGTTTAATAAAGTATTACAAATAGTCTCCTACAATAGAATGTAAATAAAAAGTTACTGGAAACACACAACTTTGTTTACTCACCATTCTTATAACATCTGAGGCATTATCTCTATAATAAAAGAATAACAGCCTAGATAATTGAGTTTCCAATGTAATCTTTTCCTGGCTATTGTTAATATCATGATCAAATAATTCTCTCTGTGCCTCCTTGGCATGTTTTCGAATAAGATAACTTCTTGCATATGATTGTATAGTCTGAGCACTCTGTACCCTCAACCTATCGCACTGGCGTTTGAGACGTTCGTCGTGGGCGCGTTGCAGTAAAGCGTCGCGCGAATGTTTCTTACTGGAACCTGAGAGATTCTGTTCGGGACGACGACTCAAAGCACCTTCAAAACTATAGGACATTTTGAAGGCTGCAACAAAGCAAATGAAAGCATGACAAGATATGATTTATACGTTAAATTGGTGTTGAGTTAGTATTTACCCATTTTGTTGCTTGTTTGGTACAGTATTAAACGTTTTAATTTAAGATTCCTGTAGTTCGAACGGTTCGAACACGAGCAAGATCAGTGTATAGTAATACCATTATTTGAGAAATGTCATTGTCATGCAGCTAACCAGCTAACCACAGCTAACGTCGTATTTGACTCAATTTGACTGTGTCCAACTGTGTCTGACTCAGTTTGACTTGTTCACTGACGCTGACTGAGACAAACTGAGACAGATTGAGACACATTGAAGCACTCTGAAGCACTCCAAAGCACTCTAAAGCACACACAGATCTGTGACTCACATGGACTAGCACAGTGTATACAATGAAAAATAATGCAAAATTGTTGTTGTAGAATCAAATATAATGCCTTTGTTTAGAACAGTTTAGAATAAATCAGAGTAAAAACCACAGAACATATACTAAGAGAAGGAACGGTTCCATCAGAGGTTCCATGGGTTCTATCAGGTTCCATGTATTTGGATGGAAACAAAAACGATTGACGCGCTGCCTATTGGGGATTCAAGGAACTAATGGGCAGAGCTGTATTTACATATAATTATGTAATTTTCCAGGGTTGACTTTATTTATTACTTAAAAAGTAATATCAAAATAGTTTAATTGAGCACGAAAAATTTGTGCACCTTTTTTCGCCTTAATTATTAACACAATAAAAATGCATACCAAGATATCCAATATAATATTTCTAGTGTAGTTTTCGACCATCTATCTAAATCCGTTGAGCCACTATTATTTGTACATATAGAAAGTACAACACATGTTCGAGAAATGCACTAAATACTTATATAATATAAAATT